>JARGYF010000195.1:0-112137 GCA_029203975.1 Mycena vitilis
GTTCTACTCGCCGCACTCCCAACCTTCTACTCGCCGACCTCCGCCTTCGTCAGATTCGTCCCTTGATACGCTTTCGCACTTCGAGGCATTCTAGAGACATTTTGACAAATTAGGGAAATTCGAACCTTTGGAGAAACACTCGGACAAAGTCAATCCCAGTGGACCTCCTGTATTAACCAATAATACGCTTGACATCATACCGGCACCTCGCGCTCAAAGATATACTTGCGTGCACGTTCCCGGATTATCCGAGCATGACCATATCGACCCCCTTTCCCCTTCCCAATTGCAGCCTGAATAGACGAGTTCATCCATTCACCGTAAGTCTTGGAATCCGCTGTGGTATACAGGCGGAGGAAAACAGTCATTTCCTCCAAATGATTGCGCTCCCAGCCGTTAATCTTCGTCGGGATCGTGCGCTTTCTTTTGCCAGGAGCAATGGGAACGAACAGAAGGAGATTAATTGCGTCGAGCGCTTCGAGAGCCATCACCAACGTCGGGGCCTCGCGCGCATTCCAGGGAAGCCCATTTTTTGTGATTGGCGGCTCTTGCGACGTCTCGTCCTCCGGGTCGACGGGGTCGTCGTAGGCGTGTGATGGGTCGTCGCCACCCTCTGGAACATCAATCGCACGGGGATCTGTCTCCCATCCGTCCGTACAGCCGTCGACAGGGGGGGCCGGCATATTCAAGTCATCGGCGTGAGTTTGTCCCGCGATTTCAGGCACGTCAAAGGCCGGTGTTGTGATTGGGATGGCATCCGGAACATCAGATGAGCAAGATGAGGCTCGCGAGAGACGTGAAGGCGAGACTGCGTGGGCAATTGACCCGAGAACGCGACGTGGGAGTGATTTGTGTGAGGAAGCGCTGTGACTGCTTAGATCCGAGGAGGACGCGTCTTTCGAGACACGGCGTGTTCTCCGAAGCTTCTTTGGCCTGGACGTAGTGTCCGGCTCGACCTGCGTTCAGTAGACGCGTCAATAATTGCAGATGAAGCTCAAATTACACTTGAGACTATCGCACATTTTCCTTTGCCTTCTGTGCTCTCTTCTTCTGCTTTTGGGTCTTAGCCGTGTTGGGGGATGCGTGTTGAGTGGTTTGGTTGAGATTGCTAAGATTTCTGAGCTTCCGCAGAGGCATAGTGGACACGGCGGGGGCAGAAAGGTGGGTGGGGCCAACGATCTCCACAGTATTCGGCTAATGGCAATCACAATGACGACATTTTCAAAAATCGAGCTGCACAGAGTTCTTTTAAATAGTATTATCTACAACTCTGTGCGGCTCGATTTTTTTATTAGGACCACTATGGGAGGCCATTAGATTTTTTGTGAAAGTAACGCCTCTGTCACGCTATAGCACGTGACGTATGCGGATCGTCCTTGCGGCCTACCTTAGGTAGGTAGGTGATGCTAATGAACACCCAGTTGTAAGGCACTTAGGCCCTAACCCCAAAATCAACGGATTGACTACCGTTTGTTTTCTGGTGGATCAAAGACTGCCTCGCAAAGAGGATTCGTCCCAACAGTTGGTGCTCCTATCTACAAAGGTCACACACACTATAAGGACTTGGAGGGATGCAGATGCAGATGGATGAAAATCCCAAAGAGTTAGAGATGTTCAAAGGCCGGGGCCCATAACCTGTTAGAATCAGGCAGGCACAGAGAACTGAAGTCAACAGTAAGAACTCTGTGTATTGCCAAAATGCGAAGTAAGTACTTGCCTGAAGTCAACAGTAAGAACTGAGGACTCAGGACTACCTATGTATGTATCCTATATGTATAGTAAGCAGTATTATGAACGCTCAGTCAGCCTGATCAATAAGCAGGTGATCAGTAAGCAAAGGAAACAGTAAGCAAATGTAAGTAAGCATCGGAACAGATAGGATCAAGGGATCAGAGATGGGAGAATGGTAGAGTCCAAACCCACACTGCAACACTCCCCCGGGACGAGACCAAGCTCGTCTAGCTCCCGCGTAATCCCATTATAGAACGCAGCTTTTCCACAGTGGGAACTGGAAGAGGTTTGGTGAAGATGTCCGCAATCAGTTGGAGCGTATGAAACTGCGATAAAGCCCTTGGCAACTTCATCACGAAGCCAGAAGTAAGCCAAGTCAAGGTGCTTCATGCGACCATGATGCTCCGGGTTTTTAGCAACGGAAAGAGCAGACTGATTGTCCATCAGGAGATGAGAAGCTCCAGACACTCCATAGCCCAGTTCAAACAGCAAGTTGCGCACCCACTTGATCTTCTTTCCAGCCTCCACAGCTGCGACATATTCAGCCTCTGTAGTAGATAGAGCGACTGTAGTCTGCAGCTTGCTTCGCCAGCTTACAGGAGCACCGTTCATCAGAAGCACATGACCACCGGTGCTTTTCCCAGTCTCTTTGCAATCCCCATGAGACGCGTCAGAGTAAGCAGTAAGCTGGGAATCAGGTTCGGGCTTTGCTGCAGCGAAGTGGGTGGTGAAGGGATGGGATGAGGGTGATGATGCTTTGCGATAAGAAAGGCAGTAATCAAGCGTGCCTTTGACATAGCGCATTAGGTGCTTCACAGCATCCCAGTGCGCTTTGCCTGGGTTGCTATTGAACCGGGCGAGCTAGCCAACAGCAAAGGAGATGTCTGAACGCGTTTGCGTGGACAGGTACATCAGAGAGCCAACAGAGGACAGATATTTCGGTCCATACTCCTTCATGCGCGATGTGAGCTATCACTTTGTGATTGCTCCCGCGCACGCTATATCGGACAGAAACAACCGGATCACGTACAGATTGGACCCATCACCGTCTGGCCAAATACAGAAGACACTATGGACGTACGGGAAAAGAACCCTGTACTCATACGGGAATTACCATATCGCTTCTCCGTACCCAACGACCCCCCAGAAACAACGAGCTAGGGCTGAGACAATTCCCATACCACCCAGGAGCCAAGTAAAGCCGGAGGCATTGCTCATATAACAATACCCATACCACCCAGGACCCAATTTACACCGGAGGCAATGCAGGGGAACAACTTTGAACTTACAGGAAAGTAGGTGTGAGAAGAAATAGGTACGGAAAAGATCGTAATGGGGATGTAGCACATGTTACGAGGCAGTGCAGAAGAGGGAAACAGTATAAACACGGGCAAAGTATTAGGACAATGGCATTACAGTTTCTCCCCCACTTTCAGACCTAACAGTCTCTCCCCCTTGAGACTTGTTATCTCCGCTACCCAAGCACATCTCTTGAACTGTAGTCACCGAGACTATACTTGCTCCCCCAGAGCAAAGTCTCGGATCCCATACACTGCACGGAAGTTTTGCCAAGCAGTGAAAGGAGTTGAAAGAAGTTGAAAGAAATTGAGAAGGGATACGGACAAAGGAATCGAAGAACATTCACGGACGTTAACACATCAAATCATTCGGACATCGGAAATCACCACCATCACCATCTACATTCCATCGACCTGGTCACATTGTCTCATAAACAGCATCTTCATCATTCCCCCCTGCTAGGCTGAACACTTCCGTGTCGCTCGATACACACCACTCGGCGCACATCGGAAACGCAGCCAACATCACAGCGATGAGCAGAGCATCATCTGGCTGCAACAGCTCTTCAACATCCTCTTCAGAGTCAGAGACCATTGGGCTAGGTTTCTTGACTGTCCACCAGTCCCTACGAGGCATGTGCGGCGTGGCTACACCGTGGTAGCGGCGACGTGCAGCAATGCCGATAGGAGGACCAGGAGGTGAAGGTGCAGGTGATGGTGAATTGGATGGTGATTGTGCAGGAGGTGGAGGCGAATTAGGGCGGCTGGCAGGTTCGGAATGTGGAGGGGAAGGAGCTGGCTCGATGGGATCGGGATTTGGGACAGGAGGTGCACGATGAACACCAGAATCATCCTCGTCGTCTCCCCCGTCATTGTGCACCACTTGTGGCTTGATGCGAGGAGGTAGCTCGACAAAAGCTGAAGGAGGAGTCTTGGGACATTGCCTCATTATGGAAGGCTTGTTCCTGGGGAAGTAGTGCTCGTCGAAGGCGGCACGCTCCGATATCACTACCTTTTTTGTGACAGGATTGTAGAATGTCCACCCCTTGTATTCTGCAGGGTACCCCACAAAGATGCACTTCTGGAAAATGAATCCCAGAAGTGTCCCTCTTATCCTTCTGCACATGCACGTATGTAAGGCAGCCCCACACCCTGAGGTGTGACACGTCCGGCTTGCGTTTAAACCAAGGCTCAAATGGAGTGGTGTTCTCCGGAATATGAGACGTTGGATGCATGTTTGCAACATGAAGATATGCCGCAGCTGCGAGCGCCCTAAAGGACGGTGGCAGGTTGGCTTCATGAAGCATGGCCGTAGTGTGCTCATCGGTAGTGCAATTACCGCGCTCTGCTGTCCCGTTCTGCTGTGGTCTGTTCCTCGTTGAATGACGGCGTACAATGCCTTCAGCGAGCAAGAAGTTCTTGAACTCTGTGGCCATGTACTCTCCACCTTCGTCGTCCTGGAACTCTTTGATTTTGCGTTTAAAATGATTCTCAGCATAAGCCTTGAAGATTTTGAATGCATTGAAGGTTCCACTCTTGTACTTCATGTGGAATGCACATTTGAAGCTCGTGTGATTGTCAATGAATAGAACACGATATCGCCAGCCCTCTCGGGTGTAGATCTTGTAGTCCTTCAGATCGGAGTGAACCAAATCAAGAGGAGCCTTGGAACGATGTCCAGTGGAAGGAAAAGAACCAGCGTTCAGTTTGCCTGCAAGACAGGGCTCGCAAATCAGATCTGGCTTCTGGGTTGAAGTGAGCTTCGCACCAGTGATCAGACCCTTGCTCAAGAGTTTCTGGGCATCTGCAACAGCGTGGTGACCAAGCCGGCGATGCAATAGATCCAGATCAAGAGGCAAGGTAACCGAAGCAGCAAAAGCTGAACCAACAGAAGGAGCCTCTCTTACAAATGCCTGGTTCCGCTCATTGATGTCCGCTTCAAAGTAGGTCTCTCCATCTTTGCTAAAGGTAATAACAGACCCTTGCATGAGAATAGAGTAGCCATGAATGCGGGACAGGTAGGTGGTGGAAATGAGGTTTTGAGCAAGTGAGGGAACATAGAGCACATTTGTGAGAAAGACTTCTTGGGCATAGCACCCATCTATTAGCGGTCTTAGACGGATCTCCCCCACAAGCTCGGAGTAAACGACACCTCCATTGGCAACCGTGATGGGGACTCTATATGGACGTGCATTTAACAAGCAGTCACGATGGTTTGTCATGTGCGAAGTTGCACCAGAGTCTGCAGTCCATAGGTCATCCAGAGCTAGAGAAGAGTGGAGGGTGATATCCGCATGAGAGGCATAATGATGAGGGGTTGCTGCACCCTTCGTCTTTTTAGGCTTCTTTCCAGTGAGATCCAGAAACTGGTCACATTGGAGAAGAAAGTGGGTATACTTCCCACAGAAGAGGCAAAAATGCGCAGGGGCAGCAACAGGAGCAGGAGCAGGATCAGGAATAGAGGAACAAGATGACATCGCAGGAGGCCACATCGTGCACGCCCCCCCAGCCTTTTGAGCGCAGCAACCCCTTCAGCGGCAACCAGCACCAGCAGCCGGCCGAAGCCGACCCCTGGGCGCCAGCTGAAGGTATGTTGTTGCTTTATCGTGCTCGTCGTCTCCATCCCGTTCCCGTTGCGTCAATGCCGTGCGATGTGCTGAGTCGCGCATGCACACATCATTTCGGTGATGTTGACCGTCAACCCCACAGCGGCACGGCGCACCAGCGAGTGCAGGCAGCCGTGAACACGCAGTGAGGGCGGTACCGGCAAGGAGAGTTGCCAGGGGTCCGACCCGGGTCGGTAGTAGCACCGCAGACACTGTACACCGGCCATGAGGTTCGGCCAAACGGGCAGGAGGTATACCATACCATCCTCCTGAACGCGCGGTTGTTGGCGCATAATCCAGCAACGGGCGCTCTCGGGATGTGCAACGGGCACGCCATAGTGCATTTCTATTCAGCACTCGAATTTGGGATCTAGAGACACCGTTTCCAACCGTGGACGCGGTCCGAAACACTCTCCCCATGTACGGCGTTTCTGTCCATCGCGAGGTGGGACTCCAGCGACGAGACGGCAATTTTGAAATTGACGTCGTGCGCCAGGTTAAACCCATTCGATTGCCAGCACCCGCTGAGCGAGCCCCCACTCCCGCCATTCACGCCCCCAGGCCTGTTTGCGCGGGCGTGCCCTCGTTTTTGCGCGACGCTCACGTGCACCGTCCCGCTATCGGCCGCCCCACCGCCCTTATCGCAGGCGACCGAGGCTCGCAAACTACGCCTCCCGACCCGTTTCAATATGTGTCAGTGCCGCCAGGCGCCCCACCCCGATTTCTCACCCCCAACGCTATCCCCACCAACCTCCGCGATGACAAGACCGGCGAAGTCTTTGCATTCTCCACACACCACCACCCCACACTCCCTGCTGCCCCACGTCCGGATACGCCCGGGCTTCCCAGTATCCTCCACGAGGGACGACCTGCTTATCTCATCGCCCCCACCCTGGCTAATTCACAAGTAAACAACGCACCTAATGCCTGGATGCGCGAGTCGCAATTGCGCGTGCAAGCCGTCACTAACCATTATTGAGAGCAGCGACACCTCGAGGAATTGTGTCGCCAGCTGGCTCGCACAATGAGGCCAACAGACGCGAGGTATGTGCTCAACACCATTGACAACGTGTCAGACACTAACCCGAGTCACAGCCCGATAGAGGTGGCCCGTGAAGATGTCGCGTCCCAGGGCAGCAGCGCCGATGCAGAAGGAATCACGGATGACGAGGATGTCGAGATGACAAGCCCGTCGCGCAGTAATTCCAACAACGGCGCTGTCGACGAGGACACCAGCGACGAAGAGGCGGAGGACGCCGAGGAGAACCCAGAAATACAGGAGGTCGACAGCACCCAGAAGGTTAGGAACTGGTTGATGGACGACAGCATGAGCGACAAGGAAGCCATGCGGGAGCTAGACTCGTCGAGCGAAGAAAGCGACGGAATCCTGGATGATGCAGCGGGGATGGGAACGGCTCCGCTGGTCTTCAAACGAAGCACGGGACGGAACGGGTGAGCCGGATCGGATGACAAGCATAGTCAGCATGCTTACGTTTCTTTCAGGTCCGACGTCCGCTCCATCTCCGCCGACATAGGACCTCTATCCACCCTCACGCCTCTCCCTCCCCGGCTCCGCCTCCCGTCCGTCCTGATGTTCTGCAGGCCCAAGTCGTCGCTTCCTCGCTCAACTCCCTCAGCATTGTTAACTCCAACGGCACCACCAGTTTCCGCGACGACATGGGAATCCCGGTGTCGGACGACGGGTCTCGCCTCTGTGAGCTCAGCCACCGTGTTACTAGGACCCATGTACCGTCTGTTGCAGTGTGGGTTTGGACTCTACCATTCTCCCATCTCTGATCCTTTGATCCTATCTGTTCCGATGCTTACTTACATTTGCTTACTGTTTCCTTTGCTTACTGATCATCTCCGCTTATTGATCAGCTTACTGATCACCTGCTTACTGATCTGCTTACTGATCACCTGCTTATTGATCAGGCTGACTGAGCGTTCATAATACTGCTTACTATACATATAGGATACATATATAAGCAGCTAGTTGTAGTCCTGAGTCCTCAGTTCTTACTGTTGACTTCAGGCAAGTACTTACTTCGCATCTTGGCAATACACAGAGTTCTTACTGTTGACTTCAGCTCTCTGCGCTTGCCTGATTCTAACAGGTTATGGGCCCCGGCCTTTGAACTGCAAACAAGTCTATCCTCTGAGATTCTCATCCTTCTTCGCATTCTTTGCCCTTATAGTGTGTGTGGCTTTTAGTACATAGGAGCACCAACTGTTGGGACGAATCCTCTTTGCGAGGCAGTCTTTGATCCACCAGAAAACAAACGGTAGTCAATCCGTTGATTTTGGGGTTAGGGCCTAAGTGCCTTACAACTGGGTGTTCATTAGCATCGTTTACCTACCTACCTACCGTTTCTTCTCCACACACACTCCTGAGGGCGCCATTTGTCTTTTCAGACACTTGGTTCTAGCACTGGGCTTCTGTTGCCCATCCATTTTTCCGAATCTCTCTGGACTGCCATGTCTGACTCAAGAGAGTCAATCCCCATCCTTACCAAGGATAGCATCTACTCCGAATGGCGGAGCGATGGCAAAGCCCATATGCGTCGCAAGGAGGTGTATGGTTGTTGTTTAACTTCATCGGACGATGTAGTAGCTCGTGAGAAGTGCGCTGGCATCCTGTGGTCCATGTTGTCCCAGGATGTTAAGCCTCTTGTCAGAGAGCATGAAGACGACCCCAAAGCTATGTGGGATGCCTTGGAGCAGATCTTTGCTCCAAGGAAGGCTGGAGCTCGCTTCAATGCCTACAGAACTCTGACTTCCATTCATCTCAAGGATGATGAGTCTCTGTTATCTCTCACTGGTCGTGTTTCCGCTGCCATGCGCTTATTGAAGGAGTCTAGACCTAAGGACTTTACTCTGGATAAAGCTGATGAGGAACTACAAGCAGTGGTTCTTCTCATGGCCCTTCCTGATGAAGGACAGCTTGGCGTTCTTAAAGCACCATTTGAGCAGTCTTCGGGCGAACTCGTGGTGAAGAGCATTGAGCAGGCCTATGCAAATCATCACGCATTCAGGTCTGCTCACCAGGAAGGAGACAGCAGTCAAAACAACCCTCTCTCCGGCATCGCTATGGTTGCGACCTCTAAACGACCCTCATCTTCTGCTGCTCGTGTTGCACCCTCTGCCCAGTCAACCTTCTGTCTGGCTTGTGGAAAACCCGGCCATGTGCTCTTCCAATGTTCTCAACTCCAGGAGTTCGTTGGAAAGCTGCCACAAAAGGGTGCAGCAACGTCCCAAAATGCCTCTAATGCAAGTCATCTCTCCTCCTCCCAAACTTCGCTGTTTGCTTATCTGCGATGGAAACCAGACTCAGGGTGCACGTCGCACATGACCCGCTTTTGCAAATGGCTCATGAATGCCCGTCCATACCGAGTTCCAATCACAGTTGCAAACGGAGTTGTTATCTATTCAGAACTGGTGGGGGAGATAATGCTTAGACCACGCATACACGGACGTAGAGCTCGGCCTGTAATCCTCACAAATGTCCTATATGTTCCGCTCATATCCGAAAATCTCATCTCTACTGCCTATCTATCTCGCATTCATCGCTACTCTATTCTCATGAAAGGATCTGTTATCACCTTTTCTCGAGATGGAGAGCTCTACTTTGAAGCAGATATAGATGAGACGAACCAGGCATTTGTGGGCGAGGTCGAATCCCCTTCTGTTGATTCAGCTTTCGCTGCTTCGGTAACCTTGCCTCTGGATCTGGACTTGCTGCATCGTCGGCTTGGCCACCATTCCGTTGCAGACGCACGGAAACTCCTGAGCAAGGGTCTGATCACTGGTGCGAAGCTCACTTCAACCCAGAAACCAGATCCGATTTGCGAGCCTTGTCTTGCAGGCAAGCTGAATGCGGACTCTTTTCCTTCCACTGGACATCGTTCCAAAGGTCCTCTTGATTTGGTACACTCTGATCTGAAGGAATACAAGATCTACACCCGAGAGGGCTGGAGATATCGTGTTCTCTTCATTGATGATCACACAAGCTTCAAATGTGCATTCCACATGAAGCGCAAGAGTGGAACCTTCAATGCATTCAAAATCTTCAAGGCTTATGCTGAGAACCATTTTGGACGAAAAATCAAGGGGTTCCAGGACGATGAAGGTGGAGAGTACATGTCTACAGAGTTCGAGAACTTCTTGCTCGCTGAAGGCATTGTACGTCGTCATTCGACGAGGAACAGACCACAGCAGAACGGGACAGCAGAGCGCGGTAATCGCACTACAGATGAACACGCTACGGCTATGCTTCATGAAGCCAATTTGCCACCGTCCTTCAGGGCGCTCGCAGTTGCGGCATACATTCATGTTGCTAACATGCATCCAACGTCTCATATTCCGGAGAACACCACTCCATTTGAGCTTTGGTTTAAACGCAAGCCGGACGTGTCACACCTTCGGGTGTGGGGCTGCCTTGCATACGTGCATGTGCAGAAGGACAAGAGGGAGGCTTCTGGAATTCATTTCCAGAAGTGCATCTTTGTGGGTTACCCCTCACAACACAAGGGGTGGACATTCTACAATCCTGTCACCAAAAAGGTGGTGACATCGGAGCGTGCTGTCTTCGACGAGCGCTACTTCCCTGGCAACAAGCCTTTTGTTATGCAGCAATGTCCTAAGACTCCACCCTCTGCCCTCGTTGAGTTGCCTCCTCCTGTTAAGTCCCAAGTCGTGCACGATGACGGGGGAGATGACGAGGATGACTCTGGTGTTCATCGAGCACTTCCTGTGCCAAATCCCGATCCCATCGAGCCAGCTCCTTCCCCTCCACATTCCGAACCTGCCAGCCGCCCTAATTCGCCTCCACCTCCTGCACAATCCCCATCCAATTCACCATCACCTCCACCTTCACCTCCTGGTTCTCCTATCGGCATTGCTGCACGTCGCCGCTACCACGGTGTAGCCACACCGCACATGCCTCGTAGGGACTGGTGGACAGTCAGGAAACCTAGCCCAATGGTCTCTGACTCTGAAGAGGATGTTGAAGAGCTGTTGCAGCCAGATGATGCTCTGCTCATTGCGCATGAAGGAGATACAGAGGACGAAGCGCTTCGAGCTACAAACGATGCATCAGTGCATTTGGCTTGCGCTGCTGTCCAATCTGGCAATCCTCGCACCTATCACGAAGCCTTGCGACGTGAAGATGCACACCTCTGGGAAGAGGCTGCTGTCTCCGAGATAAACTCTCTCCTGGAGAACTGCACTTGGGATGTTATCGATGCACCTCCTGGTGTGAAGCCCATTCGCTCACAGTGGGTTTTCATCATCAAGCACAAGTCTGATGGCTCCATTGAGCGCTACAAGGCGAGACTCGTTGCAGACGGTCGTGGCCAGCGTTATGGCATCGACTACACCGAGATCTTCTCCCCCACATCCAAAGCCTCGACGCTGCGCATCATCTTTGCTCTTGCTGCTCAGCATGAGCTCCGGCTTCGTTCCATTGACTTCTCCTCTGCCTACCTGAACGGAGATCTGGATGAGGATGTCTGTCTACATGACTCAGCCTGAAGGATTTCCACAGGGAGAGCGAGGCCAGCTTCTCAAACTGCGCAAGTCTCTTTATGGGCTTAAGCAGGCTGGTCGTCAATGGCACAAGAAGTTGTGTGCAAAGCTGGAGGCTATTGGCTTCAGCTGTCTCCAGTCTGATCGCTCGTGCTACGTCTTCTTCGATGGCACAGTGCGCATCATCCTCCCCATCTACGTCGATGATGGCATGATTGCTGCAAAGCATGATGCTGACATTGACCGAGTTATTGCTCAGCTTGGCTCTTCATTCAAGGTCAAGGATCTTGGTCCCACAGAGTGGCTGCTGGGGATCAAGGTTGAGCGTGACTCGCCCACTGGAGCGGTGCACCTGTCGCAGCGCCAATACGCTGTGAACATGCTTGAGCAGTTTGGCATGGCTGATTGCAAGCCTGTTCACACTCCCATGACTCCTGGTCTTGTTTTGACCAAAGATGCCACTCCTGAGGAGGCCAAGGAGTATGGACCGAAATATCTGTCCTCTGTTGGCTCTCTGATGTACCTGTCCACGCAAACGCGTTCAGACATCTCCTTTGCTGTTGGCTACCTGGCCCGGTTCAATAGCAACCCAGGCAAAGCGCACTGGGATGCTGTGAAGCACCTAATGCGCTATGTCAAAGGCACACTTGATTACCGCCTCTCCTATCGCAAAGCATCATCGCCCTCATCCCATCCTTTCACCACCCACTTCGCTGCAGCAAAGCCTGAACCTGATTCCCAGCTTACTGCTTACTCTGACGCATCTCATGGGGATTGCAAAGAGACTGGGAAAAGCACCGGTGGTTATGTGCTTCTGATGAATGGTGCTCCTGTAAGCTGGCGAAGCAAGCTGCAGACTACAGTCGCTCTATCTACTACAGAGGCTGAATATGTCGCAGCTGTGGAGGCTGGAAAGGAGATCAAGTGGGTGCGCAACTTGCTGTTTGAACTGGGCTATGGAGTGTCTGGAGCTTCCCCTCTCCTGATGGACAATCAGTCTGCTCTTTCCGTTGCTAAAAACCCGGAGCATCATGGTCGCATGAAGCACCTTGACTTGGCTTACTTCTGGCTTCGTGATGAAGTTGCCAAGGGCTTTATCGCAGTTTCATACACTCCAACTGAAGAGCAGATTGCGGACATCTTCACCAAACCTCTTCCTGTTCCCACTGTGGAAAAGCTGCGTTCTATGATGGGATTACGAGGGAGCTAGCCGAGATTGGTCTCGTCCCGGGGGAGTGTTGCAGTGTGGGTTTGGACTCTACCATTCTCCCATCTCTGATCCTTTGATCCTATCTGTTCCGATGCTTACTTACATTTGCTTACTGTTTCCTTTGCTTACTGATCATCTCCGCTTATTGATCAGCTTACTGATCACCTGCTTACTGATCTGCTTACTGATCACCTGCTTATTGATCAGGCTGACTGAGCGTTCATAATACTGCTTACTATACATATAGGATACATATATAAGCAGCTAGTTGTAGTCCTGAGTCCTCAGTTCTTACTGTTGACTTCAGGCAAGTACTTACTTCGCATCTTGGCAATACACAGAGTTCTTACTGTTGACTTCAGCTCTCTGCGCTTGCCTGATTCTAACACGTCTAGCCATTCGGGTACTCACAATGTCGCGCCAGGAGCTCATCGCCTTCCTAACCAATTTACGTTTGTGCATGGTGAAAATTACCGACAACGGATTTTCACTTGCTGATGCCCGTTGACTCAAACTTGACGAGACGTAGCTTCACCAGGACGCTCATTACCCACCCCCGTACCTCCGCCTTGTTCATTACACCTTTGCTCGGGAAGGTGATGCCGATATCGCCAACGCCATTGAGTGCTTGCTTCGCTACCGCTTCCTACAATCACCTATTATTTCACCACTTCCTCCGCGCCGAACTCCTGGATGGGAAAGACACCATCTTTCGCAATGGGGTGAGTGTGCCAATCCAACGGCGGTGTCGCCTTACCGACGACTACACGAGTTCATATGCTCGTCCGTTCTTTCGAGAAGCTAACTTGCCTTTTCAGATTCAGACTACTCAAACCGCTCGTCAAGGTCGCGTCTGGACCTCCCGTGTCTTGGTATAAATTTGCTGGTGAGTCGTTTGCGAATTCGCTCCCTGTGGGTTCACTCACACGCTCTTCGTGCAGATCTCAGTATGAACACAGCACGCTGGCTCCTTGTACTACCACCTCGCCACTGATTCGCCGATTCGTCACACCTGCCACCGATACCCGTATCAATTGCCTGCTAACAACTATGCTGTATATTTTTGCTGCCGACTCGCTTCAATTGCCTTCCATGTTGTCCGTCCGTCTCTTGCTCTCCGCAGCCTCTGCCGTCAAAGAGGCTGCATGGACTTCTGCTGCCATTATACTCCCCCATCGCCCGCCTATTTTCTCGACTCGGATTCTTTTTCTTGAAAAGCTACGCGCTATGTTACTTGACTCGAACGCTCTGTACATTTTTGTACTCGTAGTTCCAGGTTTATCCTGGGCTCTGTATTTGTGTCTGCAATATTCATCTGCGTTTCGGTGTACTTTGCGAGAATCCAGAACGCAAACAAGAACGGAAAAAGTGTGGTGTTATTCTTTTACTAATAATACAGGCTCGGGGACTTTAGGATCGAGGTGAGTGATTACTCACAACAAAGTAGAAGAGCTACAATGTGCATCTAATATCGAGGTGAGTGATTACTCGCAACAACCGTGTGAAGTTCTCCGTGAATACTTGTGTAGGACATCAGGAGGCTCTTCTTACGAAACGAGATTTTGAAGGGCATGAGTTCATCCTGAAGGTGGGTGTTGCTCTCCTTGCCCCGCTTTCCGCTGAGATGTGATGGTGTATTGTAGAAAAGTCAGGCTCGTCTGGCCATCAGGAAGCTGCGGAAGGTTTCGCACCTTGCGAAGAAAGTTCTTAACCAGTAGCGTCAGAAGGTCAATCGAGCGAAGCAAGGGAGCACAAAGAGCTTGCCCGCAGCTCGAGGCCCTCGACTGCTACATCCACCTTTTCACCCTCAGCCACTCGCTGATCGACGCCCTCAGCCCCGATATCTTCCTTGAGCGCTTTGCGTCTAAGGAGGAGCCCGAGCTGATTGTCGACCATTTCAAGTTGCAGGTCGACCGCTACAACCTCTTGCGCTACGGTTCCGACACCAAGATGGTCGTCATCCCTGATGAGCGCGAGCCAGCCATCCTCTGGCAACGATTCACCAACGGCGAGTTCTTTAAAAGGGCCCACAACGTTCCCATCTTCTCAAACCTTTGAGAAGAGTTCGTTGTGGACCACCATTCGACTCTGTCACCCAAGTCGCCGAAGCAGAGGCGCCTTGGTACATATAGGCATCCTTCTCCTCGCGCGACAACTTTGTACATGGCAGCTGAGGATGACTGTGGGTGCCCGAGACGTAGATAATGGCACGACAATTTTCGCGGTCCACTGGAGCAAATATTCTGATCGTCGTAGGGCACAGACATCGAACTATTTTCTCTTGAGTGACAATCCCGTTCACATCGACATGTGTGTAGGCTAAAATTTCGAAAAGTTAGCAAGGGCAACGACACGCAAGAGATAAACATACGGCATAGCTTATTTCCTTTCCCGCCTTGACAAGGGGGTAGGACGCGCACGCAAGTCGAGAAGCAGCTCCTCGTCGACGTCGCGGTTGATTGTAACGAACCAATGCTTCTGGCCAGTGGCAAAGTTTTGACAGCCAATGAATCCCTTCTTGCCGTTGAAATTCATCTGCAGATGTGCGGTTGTGAGAAATCTTTACAACTGAGCACCAGAAGACGTACCTGTTTAAGCTTGTCTGTATATACTCAGGTAGGATTGAAAAGTATGAATCTCTGTCGAGTCAAAGAATGGTCAATGTGGGTGTCTAGATGCACTGATACTGGCTCAGATTACTAGACGAGAGTAGACTTTTCAAGTGGCCTTGATCATGGAGGAGTCCAGGGACCATAATGTACATTAGTGCCTGTACACTCAGATACTTCCTGGGCCCCGGTGTTCCTGAGCGGGACTGTGCCGTGTAATTCTACCTACCTACCAAGCATATGGTAAAACACCTGAGTCTGTGGGTGCTTGTACCGCTGCGCTACGGTGCACAAACTCATCAGCAAAATCCACATACTCATCCCCGAAATGCACGCACGCGTAACATCCGTGTCCTCCTCCCCAGTGAGACTCTGCGTCGGCGGCGCGGTCTGCGCAAACGCCTGCACTTTCGTGACAGCCTTCATACCGTCGGCCTCGGTGTTCGTCCGCACCACACCAACGCGTCGGCAATCCGCGCGGGAACATCTGCGGCGGGCGGGAACGGGAATGACATGAAGGCGCGCACGATCACGAGTTGCGCCTTTACGTTTACCGTCCGCAGCGGGCTGTGGGCAGTAGTAATTTCAAGAGCGCGCACTGACGAGTTCAACCGCAGCACCCACGCAAATGCCTCAACGCTGCAAACAGAAGCGGGGGTCTTTATAATAATGTGGCTGGTGGTATGACAAATGAGGCACAGAACCAGACGCAGAGACCTGACTATACAAGCTCGAGGTGTCCCCATCCTCGATGATGAGCTGTTATCGTCGTCCTCATCTTCATAACGATCCGTCTCATCGCCTGACTCATCCTCCTCCTCCTCCTCCTCTGCCTCCATGCGAGCGCCGGCTGAGGGTATATTCAGCTCATCCGTACTGCAGCTTGACGCCTGTGTGGCGGACAGGCGACGTGCAGGGACGGGGCCACGGTCGTTCGAAGGGGCGGGCTCCCCACGAGAGCCGGCTGCAGGAATGACTAACTCATCCGTACCGCAGCTTGACGCCTGCGAGCGCGTGGCGAACGGCGGCGTGGTATGGAAATATTCTGGGGGCGTGCAGGAGCGGGGGCGAGGGCCACAGCGCGATCGCTCGAGGGGGCGGGGGACACGGCGCGGCGGCGTAGTGGGTACGGGGAGTGACGATGCCGACGTGGGGGGGTGCGGGCAGAGGCGCGATCGCTTGCGGGGGTGGGGCACGCGGCGCGGCGGCGCGAGTGGGCGGATGGTCGCGAGTTCCATTAGGCGGTGCGGGCCTTGCAGTGGTGACGGTGGTGCGCGTGCTGGTATCTGAGACTGAGTACTATTGCAGACCATCACGATAACGGGACGCACAAGGTGTCAGCTCACTGAAAGTCTACTGAAAGCAAGGTGGATAGTAGCACTCTGTGTAGTTGTTTGATCATCTACAAAGGCGAGGTAAGTTAGCCATGCGCCACAAACCAAAACACCTGGCATACCACTGGGACCCCGCCTGTCGGCCCTGTCATCTCCGACCAGCAATGCCTCGGCAAACTCGACGAAGTCGGCGTCGTTGAGGTTGCTGCTTTCCAGTAGCTTGAACTGTCTCCACGCTGCTGGCGACCGCTGTGCCGAGCTTTGTGCACCGTGCTGTGGTGGCAGCTAGAGCATACGCCAGGCGTTGCGCAAAGCAAGGAGGTCGCGCCCGCTCATACCGCTCTCCAGAACAACCTGCGCCACTGCACCAAACGACAGGTCCATGAGGGCGATGGCGAGCCGGTGTTGGGCATCGGCGGGGACGTTTAGCGGCATCACGAAGGAGAGGGAGAAGCTCGCAGCAAAGGCGGCATCGTGGAAGGACGCGGCAGCGGCGGCGTGGGCGGCGGCGACGGCTGCTGCTGGTGTAATGGGGGAGGACATGGGGCAGGAGGGGTGCTAGAAAACAACGGACCTCCTTCAAGGAGGACAGAGAAAAGAGTCGTCGTCGACGCCTGCGGCAAGCTGCCACTCGGGTGTACACGGCCCGATCACCCGGCTATTCCGGGCTGTTACGGCACTTTCCTTTTTGTGTCTTGCTCTCATCTTGAATTCCTGCGTTCGTGTTTGGCTCGCATTTCAAAAAGGGCTGCTGCAGATTGGACCTTACTGGGGCTCCGGCAATACTCCTTGCTGGCTTGATCACAAGACCTCGCCCGACGCCAGTGGATCGCACACCATATTGGATTGCACGAAGGATACACCCTCGTCGTAGTAAGTAGCATTAAGTCTAGATCTTCCGTTTTTCAACTTATATCTACGATCAATATGAGCTTGTGTTCAACTTTTTCGAGGCTCATACGTTGCGGCTTTTATACTCTGTGCGTCTTTTGCTCGTTGCGCCACATTTTGACTCACAAAATGCCGTCCCTAGTTGTGTGTATGTACTATTATGATTTGTTTCTTCCATGACGCCGGACACTCGAGGCGGGGGTGATGTTTCGGTGCCCCTCTCAACCAACGGCTTGATCCTCTCTGATGCTGGCTTGTATTGTTGCCGGAGCCGAGTGACCCAAATGAACTGAATTGTCCCGCAAGATCAATCAATCAAATTTCCATCGGTCTGAGAACGCTGTGTTAGACTCAGAAACACAGATGGGTGCTGCAAAGGCAAATGGACACAGATGGGAGGCGAAAAGCCACGAATTGATGTGACACACAGATTATGTACTACATGTGACGCGTGACAGCCAAACCAGAAGGGGGTGTGAGAGTAAAGTGGCCCGGTGAGGGACAAGTGGGAGTAGTTGTAGTCAAATGCGTGAACGAGGACTGAATTACTTGTGGGGAGGGAACGAAGCCCAGTAATTGAATGACTACCTCCTACTTTCGCCTCTCCTTTTATATCCCTCTATCCTTGCCTCGAGGCGCCTCCCGTGCCTGGAAACACCTTGTAGCACACGGTGCAGAGGGTCTGTAAGAACAAGTAGCTGCTTGGAGGGTTTGGTCGGACGGTTATTAGGTGATTTGGTAGCTGGAGGATTCATCCGAAGACAGTATTTGATACTTTCCTCGGTTTGCCGAGAGTGCGCCGTGTGGAGCGCTTTCCGTCCATTTGGTCTGGGGAGATATTACGGTACAATTAGGTGCGAGGGTGGGATGAGGTGCTATGGGGGTGTCATCCATGGGAGAAAATATGTTTCGTCGCGTGGCAGAGGTGGCGGTAAGTTTGTCCAGGAAGCTTTGGTATGTTGAACTTGTGGGGGAGATCCGTCTGAGACCGCTAATAGATGGGTGCTATGCCCAAGAAGTCTTTCTCACAAATGTGCTCTATGTTCCCTCACTTGCTCAAAACCTCATTTCCACTACCTGTCTCGCATTCATGGCTACTCCATTCTCATGCAAGGGTCTGTTATTACCTTTAGCAACTCATGCAAGGGTCTCTTATTACCTTTAGCAAAAATCCAGAGACCTACTTTGAAGCGGACATCAATGAGCGGAACCAAGCATTTGTGAGGTAGGCTCCTTCTGTTGGTTCAGCTTTTGCTGCTTCGGTTACCTGGCCTCTTGATCTGGATCTATTGCATCGCCGGCTTGGTGACCAGTTACAGATGCCCAGAAACTCTTGAGCAAGGGTCTGATCACTGGTGCGAAGCTCACTTCAACCCAGAAACCAGATCCGATTTGCGAGCCTTGTCTTGCAGGCAAGCTGAATGCGGACTCTTTTCCTTCCACTGGACATCGTTCCAAAGGTCCTCTTGATTTGGTACACTCTGATCTGAAGGAATACAAGATCTACACCCGAGAGGGCTGGAGATATCGTGTTCTCTTCATTGATGATCACACAAGCTTCAAATGTGCATTCCACATGAAGCGCAAGAGTGGAACCTTCAATGCATTCAAAATCTTCAAGGCTTATGCTGAGAACCATTTTGGACGAAAAATCAAGGGGTTCCAGGACGATGAAGGTGGAGAGTACATGTCTACAGAGTTCGAGAACTTCTTGCTCGCTGAAGGCATTGTACGTCGTCATTCGACGAGGAACAGACCACAGCAGAACGGGACAGCAGAGCGCGGTAATCGCACTACAGATGAACACGCTACGGCTATGCTTCATGAAGCCAATTTGCCACCGTCCTTCAGGGCGCTCGCAGTTGCGGCATACATTCATGTTGCTAACATGCATCCAACGTCTCATATTCCGGAGAACACCACTCCATTTGAGCTTTGGTTTAAACGCAAGCCGGACGTGTCACACCTTCGGGTGTGGGGCTGCCTTGCATACGTGCATGTGCAGAAGGACAAGAGGGAGGCTTCTGGAATTCATTTCCAGAAGTGCATCTTTGTGGGTTACCCCTCACAACACAAGGGGTGGACATTCTACAATCCTGTCACCAAAAAGGTGGTGACATCGGAGCGTGCTGTCTTCGACGAGCGCTACTTCCCTGGCAACAAGCCTTTTGTTATGCAGCAATGTCCTAAGACTCCACCCTCTGCCCTCGTTGAGTTGCCTCCTCCTGTTAAGTCCCAAGTCGTGCACGATGACGGGGGAGATGACGAGGATGACTCTGGTGTTCATCGAGCACTTCCTGTGCCAAATCCCGATCCCATCGAGCCAGCTCCTTCCCCTCCACATTCCGAACCTGCCAGCCGCCCTAATTCGCCTCCACCTCCTGCACAATCCCCATCCAATTCACCATCACCTCCACCTTCACCTCCTGGTTCTCCTATCGGCATTGCTGCACGTCGCCGCTACCACGGTGTAGCCACACCGCACATGCCTCGTAGGGACTGGTGGACAGTCAGGAAACCTAGCCCAATGGTCTCTGACTCTGAAGAGGATGTTGAAGAGCTGTTGCAGCCAGATGATGCTCTGCTCATTGCGCATGAAGGAGATACAGAGGACGAAGCGCTTCGAGCTACAAACGATGCATCAGTGCATTTGGCTTGCGCTGCTGTCCAATCTGGCAATCCTCGCACCTATCACGAAGCCTTGCGACGTGAAGATGCACACCTCTGGGAAGAGGCTGCTGTCTCCGAGATAAACTCTCTCCTGGAGAACTGCACTTGGGATGTTATCGATGCACCTCCTGGTGTGAAGCCCATTCGCTCACAGTGGGTTTTCATCATCAAGCACAAGTCTGATGGCTCCATTGAGCGCTACAAGGCGAGACTCGTTGCAGACGGTCGTGGCCAGCGTTATGGCATCGACTACACCGAGATCTTCTCCCCCACATCCAAAGCCTCGACGCTGCGCATCATCTTTGCTCTTGCTGCTCAGCATGAGCTCCGGCTTCGTTCCATTGACTTCTCCTCTGCCTACCTGAACGGAGATCTGGATGAGGATGTCTGTCTACATGACTCAGCCTGAAGGATTTCCACAGGGAGAGCGAGGCCAGCTTCTCAAACTGCGCAAGTCTCTTTATGGGCTTAAGCAGGCTGGTCGTCAATGGCACAAGAAGTTGTGTGCAAAGCTGGAGGCTATTGGCTTCAGCTGTCTCCAGTCTGATCGCTCGTGCTACGTCTTCTTCGATGGCACAGTGCGCATCATCCTCCCCATCTACGTCGATGATGGCATGATTGCTGCAAAGCATGATGCTGACATTGACCGAGTTATTGCTCAGCTTGGCTCTTCATTCAAGGTCAAGGATCTTGGTCCCACAGAGTGGCTGCTGGGGATCAAGGTTGAGCGTGACTCGCCCACTGGAGCGGTGCACCTGTCGCAGCGCCAATACGCTGTGAACATGCTTGAGCAGTTTGGCATGGCTGATTGCAAGCCTGTTCACACTCCCATGACTCCTGGTCTTGTTTTGACCAAAGATGCCACTCCTGAGGAGGCCAAGGAGTATGGACCGAAATATCTGTCCTCTGTTGGCTCTCTGATGTACCTGTCCACGCAAACGCGTTCAGACATCTCCTTTGCTGTTGGCTACCTGGCCCGGTTCAATAGCAACCCAGGCAAAGCGCACTGGGATGCTGTGAAGCACCTAATGCGCTATGTCAAAGGCACACTTGATTACCGCCTCTCCTATCGCAAAGCATCATCGCCCTCATCCCATCCTTTCACCACCCACTTCGCTGCAGCAAAGCCTGAACCTGATTCCCAGCTTACTGCTTACTCTGACGCATCTCATGGGGATTGCAAAGAGACTGGGAAAAGCACCGGTGGTTATGTGCTTCTGATGAATGGTGCTCCTGTAAGCTGGCGAAGCAAGCTGCAGACTACAGTCGCTCTATCTACTACAGAGGCTGAATATGTCGCAGCTGTGGAGGCTGGAAAGGAGATCAAGTGGGTGCGCAACTTGCTGTTTGAACTGGGCTATGGAGTGTCTGGAGCTTCCCCTCTCCTGATGGACAATCAGTCTGCTCTTTCCGTTGCTAAAAACCCGGAGCATCATGGTCGCATGAAGCACCTTGACTTGGCTTACTTCTGGCTTCGTGATGAAGTTGCCAAGGGCTTTATCGCAGTTTCATACACTCCAACTGAAGAGCAGATTGCGGACATCTTCACCAAACCTCTTCCTGTTCCCACTGTGGAAAAGCTGCGTTCTATGATGGGATTACGAGGGAGCTAGCCGAGATTGGTCTCGTCCCGGGGGAGTGTTGCAGTGTGGGTTTGGACTCTACCATTCTCCCATCTCTGATCCTTTGATCCTATCTGTTCCGATGCTTACTTACATTTGCTTACTGTTTCCTTTGCTTACTGATCATCTCCGCTTATTGATCAGCTTACTGATCACCTGCTTACTGATCTGCTTACTGATCACCTGCTTATTGATCAGGCTGACTGAGCGTTCATAATACTGCTTACTATACATATAGGATACATATATAAGCAGCTAGTTGTAGTCCTGAGTCCTCAGTTCTTACTGTTGACTTCAGGCAAGTACTTACTTCGCATCTTGGCAATACACAGAGTTCTTACTGTTGACTTCAGCTCTCTGCGCTTGCCTGATTCTAACACGTCTAGCCATTCGGGTACTCACAATGTCGCGCCAGGAGCTCATCGCCTTCCTAACCAATTTACGTTTGTGCATGGTGAAAATTACCGACAACGGATTTTCACTTGCTGATGCCCGTTGACTCAAACTTGACGAGACGTAGCTTCACCAGGACGCTCATTACCCACCCCCGTACCTCCGCCTTGTTCATTACACCTTTGCTCGGGAAGGTGATGCCGATATCGCCAACGCCATTGAGTGCTTGCTTCGCTACCGCTTCCTACAATCACCTATTATTTCACCACTTCCTCCGCGCCGAACTCCTGGATGGGAAAGACACCATCTTTCGCAATGGGGTGAGTGTGCCAATCCAACGGCGGTGTCGCCTTACCGACGACTACACGAGTTCATATGCTCGTCCGTTCTTTCGAGAAGCTAACTTGCCTTTTCAGATTCAGACTACTCAAACCGCTCGTCAAGGTCGCGTCTGGACCTCCCGTGTCTTGGTATAAATTTGCTGGTGAGTCGTTTGCGAATTCGCTCCCTGTGGGTTCACTCACACGCTCTTCGTGCAGATCTCAGTATGAACACAGCACGCTGGCTCCTTGTACTACCACCTCGCCACTGATTCGCCGATTCGTCACACCTGCCACCGATACCCGTATCAATTGCCTGCTAACAACTATGCTGTATATTTTTGCTGCCGACTCGCTTCAATTGCCTTCCATGTTGTCCGTCCGTCTCTTGCTCTCCGCAGCCTCTGCCGTCAAAGAGGCTGCATGGACTTCTGCTGCCATTATACTCCCCCATCGCCCGCCTATTTTCTCGACTCGGATTCTTTTTCTTGAAAAGCTACGCGCTATGTTACTTGACTCGAACGCTCTGTACATTTTTGTACTCGTAGTTCCAGGTTTATCCTGGGCTCTGTATTTGTGTCTGCAATATTCATCTGCGTTTCGGTGTACTTTGCGAGAATCCAGAACGCAAACAAGAACGGAAAAAGTGTGGTGTTATTCTTTTACTAATAATACAGGCTCGGGGACTTTAGGATCGAGGTGAGTGATTACTCACAACAAAGTAGAAGAGCTACAATGTGCATCTAATATCGAGGTGAGTGATTACTCGCAACAACCGTGTGAAGTTCTCCGTGAATACTTGTGTAGGACATCAGGAGGCTCTTCTTACGAAACGAGATTTTGAAGGGCATGAGTTCATCCTGAAGGTGGGTGTTGCTCTCCTTGCCCCGCTTTCCGCTGAGATGTGATGGTGTATTGTAGAAAAGTCAGGCTCGTCTGGCCATCAGGAAGCTGCGGAAGGTTTCGCACCTTGCGAAGAAAGTTCTTAACCAGTAGCGTCAGAAGGTCAATCGAGCGAAGCAAGGGAGCACAAAGAGCTTGCCCGCAGCTCGAGGCCCTCGACTGCTACATCCACCTTTTCACCCTCAGCCACTCGCTGATCGACGCCCTCAGCCCCGATATCTTCCTTGAGCGCTTTGCGTCTAAGGAGGAGCCCGAGCTGATTGTCGACCATTTCAAGTTGCAGGTCGACCGCTACAACCTCTTGCGCTACGGTTCCGACACCAAGATGGTCGTCATCCCTGATGAGCGCGAGCCAGCCATCCTCTGGCAACGATTCACCAACGGCGAGTTCTTTAAAAGGGCCCACAACGTTCCCATCTTCTCAAACCTTTGAGAAGAGTTCGTTGTGGACCACCATTCGACTCTGTCACCCAAGTCGCCGAAGCAGAGGCGCCTTGGTACATATAGGCATCCTTCTCCTCGCGCGACAACTTTGTACATGGCAGCTGAGGATGACTGTGGGTGCCCGAGACGTAGATAATGGCACGACAATTTTCGCGGTCCACTGGAGCAAATATTCTGATCGTCGTAGGGCACAGACATCGAACTATTTTCTCTTGAGTGACAATCCCGTTCACATCGACATGTGTGTAGGCTAAAATTTCGAAAAGTTAGCAAGGGCAACGACACGCAAGAGATAAACATACGGCATAGCTTATTTCCTTTCCCGCCTTGACAAGGGGGTAGGACGCGCACGCAAGTCGAGAAGCAGCTCCTCGTCGACGTCGCGGTTGATTGTAACGAACCAATGCTTCTGGCCAGTGGCAAAGTTTTGACAGCCAATGAATCCCTTCTTGCCGTTGAAATTCATCTGCAGATGTGCGGTTGTGAGAAATCTTTACAACTGAGCACCAGAAGACGTACCTGTTTAAGCTTGTCTGTATATACTCAGGTAGGATTGAAAAGTATGAATCTCTGTCGAGTCAAAGAATGGTCAATGTGGGTGTCTAGATGCACTGATACTGGCTCAGATTACTAGACGAGAGTAGACTTTTCAAGTGGCCTTGATCATGGAGGAGTCCAGGGACCATAATGTACATTAGTGCCTGTACACTCAGATACTTCCTGGGCCCCGGTGTTCCTGAGCGGGACTGTGCCGTGTAATTCTACCTACCTACCAAGCATATGGTAAAACACCTGAGTCTGTGGGTGCTTGTACCGCTGCGCTACGGTGCACAAACTCATCAGCAAAATCCACATACTCATCCCCGAAATGCACGCACGCGTAACATCCGTGTCCTCCTCCCCAGTGAGACTCTGCGTCGGCGGCGCGGTCTGCGCAAACGCCTGCACTTTCGTGACAGCCTTCATACCGTCGGCCTCGGTGTTCGTCCGCACCACACCAACGCGTCGGCAATCCGCGCGGGAACATCTGCGGCGGGCGGGAACGGGAATGACATGAAGGCGCGCACGATCACGAGTTGCGCCTTTACGTTTACCGTCCGCAGCGGGCTGTGGGCAGTAGTAATTTCAAGAGCGCGCACTGACGAGTTCAACCGCAGCACCCACGCAAATGCCTCAACGCTGCAAACAGAAGCGGGGGTCTTTATAATAATGTGGCTGGTGGTATGACAAATGAGGCACAGAACCAGACGCAGAGACCTGACTATACAAGCTCGAGGTGTCCCCATCCTCGATGATGAGCTGTTATCGTCGTCCTCATCTTCATAACGATCCGTCTCATCGCCTGACTCATCCTCCTCCTCCTCCTCCTCTGCCTCCATGCGAGCGCCGGCTGAGGGTATATTCAGCTCATCCGTACTGCAGCTTGACGCCTGTGTGGCGGACAGGCGACGTGCAGGGACGGGGCCACGGTCGTTCGAAGGGGCGGGCTCCCACGAGAGCCGGCTGCAGGAATGACTAACTCATCCGTACCGCAGCTTGACGCCTGCGAGCGCGTGGCGAACGGCGGCGTGGTATGGAAATATTCTGGGGGCGTGCAGGAGCGGGGGCGAGGGCCACAGCGCGATCGCTCGAGGGGGCGGGGGACACGGCGCGGCGGCGTAGTGGGTACGGGGAGTGACGATGCCGACGTGGGGGGGTGCGGGCAGAGGCGCGATCGCTTGCGGGGGTGGGGCACGCGGCGCGGCGGCGCGAGTGGGGCGGATGGTCGCGAGTTCCATTAGGCGGTGCGGGCCTTGCAGTGGTGACGGTGGTGCGCGTGCTGGTATCTGAGACTGAGTACTATTGCAGACCATCACGATAACGGGACGCACAAGGTGTCAGCTCACTGAAAGTCTACTGAAAGCAAGGTGGATAGTAGCACTCTGTGTAGTTGTTTGATCATCTACAAAGGCGAGGTAAGTTAGCCATGCGCCACAAACCAAAACACCTGGCATACCACTGGGACCCCGCCTGTCGGCCCTGTCATCTCCGACCAGCAATGCCTCGGCAAACTCGACGAAGTCGGCGTCGTTGAGGTTGCTGCTTTCCAGTAGCTTGAACTGTCTCCACGCTGCTGGCGACCGCTGTGCCGAGCTTTGTGCACCGTGCTGTGGTGGCAGCTAGAGCATACGCCAGGCGTTGCGCAAAGCAAGGAGGTCGCGCCCGCTCATACCGCTCTCCAGAACAACCTGCGCCACTGCACCAAACGACAGGTCATGAGGGCGATGGCGAGCCGGTGTTGGGCATCGGCGGGGACGTTTAGCGGCATCACGAAGGAGAGGGAGAAGCTCGCAGCAAAGGCGGCATCGTGGAAGGACGCGGCAGCGGCGGCGTGGGCGGCGGCGACGGCTGCTGCTGGTGTGTAATGGGGGAGGACATGGGGCAGGAGGGGTGCTAGAAAACAACGGACCTCCTTCAAGGAGGACAGAGAAAAGAGTCGTCGTCGACGCCTGCGGCAAGCTGCCACTCGGGTGTACACGGCCCGATCACCCGGCTATTCCGGGCTGTTACGGCACTTTCCTTTTTGTGTCTTGCTCTCATCTTGAATTCCTGCGTTCGTGTTTGGCTCGCATTTCAAAAGGGCTGCTGCAGATTGGACCTTACTGGGGCTCCGGCAATACTCCTTGCTGGCTTGATCACAAGACCTCGCCCGACGCCAGTGGATCGCACACCATATTGGATTGCACGAAGGATACACCCTCGTCGTAGTAAGTAGCATTAAGTCTAGATCTTCCGTTTTTCAACTTATATCTACGATCAATATGAGCTTGTGTTCAACTTTTTCGAGGCTCATACGTTGCGGCTTTTATACTCTGTGCGTTCTTTTGCTCGTTGCGCCACATTTTGACTCACAAAATGCCGTCCCTAGTTGTGTGTATGTACTATTATGATTTGTTTCTTCCATGACGCCGGACACTCGAGGCGGGGGTGATGTTTCGGTGCCCTCTCAACCAACGCTTGATCTCTCTGTGCTGGCTTGTATTGTTGCCGGAGCCGAGTGACCCAAATGACTGAATTGTCCCGCAAGATCAATCAATCAAATTTCCATCGGTCTGAGAACGCTGTGTTAGACTCAGAAACACAGATGGGTGCTGCAAAGGCAAATGGACACAGATGGGAGGCGAAAAGCCACGAATTGATGTGACACACAGATTATGTACTACATGTGACGCGTGACAGCCAAACCAGAAGGGGGTGTGAGAGTAAAGTGGCCCGGTGAGGGACAAGTGGGAGTAGTTGTAGTCAAATGCGTGAACGAGGACTGAATTACTTGTGGGGAGGGAACGAAGCCCAGTAATTGAATGACTACCTCCTACTTTCGCCTCTCCTTTTATATCCCTCTATCCTTGCCTCGAGGCGCCTCCCGTGCCTGGAAACACCTTGTAGCACACGGTGCAGAGGGTCTGTAAGAACAAGTAGCTGCTTGGAGGGTTTGGTCGGACGGTTATTAGGTGATTTGGTAGCTGGAGGATTCATCCGAAGACAGTATTTGATACTTTCCTCGGTTTGCCGAGAGTGCGCCGTGTGGAGCGCTTTCCGTCCATTTGGTCTGGGGAGATATTACGGTACAATTAGGTGCGAGGGTGGGATGAGGTGCTATGGGGGTGTCATCCATGGGAGAAAATATGTTTCGTCGCGTGGCAGAGGTGGCGGTAAGTTTGTCCAGGAAGCTTTGGTATGTTGAACTTGTGGGGGAGATCCGTCTGAGACCGCTAATAGATGGGTGCTATGCCCAAGAAGTCTTTCTCACAAATGTGCTCTATGTTCCCTCACTTGCTCAAAACCTCATTTCCACACCTGTCTCGCATTCATGGCTACTCATTCTCATGCAAGGGTCTGTTATTACCTTTAGCAAAGCAGGGTCATTACCGAGACCTACTTTGAAGCGGACATCAATGAGCGGAACCAGGCATTTGTGAGGAGGCTCCTTCTGTTGGTTCAGCTTTTGCTGCTTCGGTTACCTGCCTCTTGATCTGGATCTATTGCATCGCCGGCTTGGTGACCAGTGTTACAGATCCCAGAAACTCTTGAGCAAGGGTCTGATCACTGGTGCGAAGCTCACTTCAACCCAGAAACCAGATCCGATTTGCGAGCCTTGTCTTGCAGGCAAGCTGAATGCGGACTTTTCCTTCCACTGGACATCGTTCCAAGGCTCCTCTTGATTTGGTTCACTCTGATCTGAAGGACTACAAGATCTACACCCGAGAGGGCTGGAGATATCGTGTTCTCTTCATTGACGATCACACGAGCTTCAAATGTGCATTCCACATGAAGCAAGAGTGGAACCTTCAATGCATTCAAAATCTTCAAGGCTTATGCTGAGAACATTTTAAACGCAAAATCAAAGAGTTCCAGGACGACGAAGGTGGAGAGTACATGTCCACAGAGTTCAAGAACTTCTTGCTCGCTGAAGGCATTGTACGTCGTCATTCGACGAGGAACAGACCACAGCAGAACGGGACAGCAGAGCGCGGTAATCGCACTACCGATGAGCACACTACGGCCATGCTTCATGAAGCCAACCACCGTCCTTCAGGGCGCTCGCAGCTGCGGCATATCTTCATGTTGCAAACATGCATCCAACCTCTCATATTCCGGAGAACACCACTCCATTTGAGCTTTGGTTTAAACGCAAGCCGGACGTGTCACACCTTCGGGTGTGGGGCTGCCTTGCATACGTGCATGTGCAGAAGGATAAGAGGGACTTCTGGGATTCACTTCCAGAAGTGCATCTTTGTGGGGTACCCTGCAGAACACAAGGGGTGGACATTCTACAATCCTGTCACCAAAAAGATAGTGATATCGGAGCGTGCTGTCTTCGACGAGCGCTACTTCCCTGGGAACAAGCCTTCCATAATGAGGCAATGTCCCAAGACTCCTCCTTCTGCTTTGAGTACCTCCTCCTCAAGCCACAAGTGGTGCACGATGACGGGGGAGACGACGAGGATGATTCTGGTGTTCATCGAGCACTCCTGTGCCAAATCCCGATCCCATCGAGCCAGCTCCTTCCCCTCCACATTCCGAACCTGCCAGCCGCCCTAATTCGCCTCCACCTCCTGCACAATCCCCATCCAATCACCATCACCTCCACCTTCACCTCCTGGTTCTCCTATCGGCATTGCTGCGCGTCGCCGCTACCACGGTGTAGCCACGCCGCACATGCCTCGTAGGGACTGGTGGACAGTCAGGAAACCTAGCCCAATGGTCTCTGACTCTGAAGAGGATGTTGAAGAGCTGTTGCAGCCAGATGATGCTCTGCTCATTGCGCATGAAGGAGATACAGAGGACGAAGCGCTTCGAGCTACAAACGATGCATCAGTGCATTTGGCTTGTGCTGCTGTCCAATCTGGCAATCCTCGCACCTATCACGAAGCCTGCGACGTGAAGATGCACACCTCTGGGAAGAGCTGCTGTCTCCGAGATAAACTCTCTCTGGAGAACTGCACTTGGGATGTGATCGATGCACCTCCTGGTGTGAAGCCCATTCGCTCACAGTGGGTTTTCATCATCAAGCACAAGTCTGATGGCTCCATTGAGCGCTACAAGGCGAGACTCGTTGCAGACGGTCGTGGCCAGCGTTATGGCATCGACTACACCGAGATCTTCTCCCCTACATCCAAAGCCTCGACGCTCCGCATCATCTTTGCTCTTGCTGCTCAGCATGAGCTCCGGCTTCGTTCCATTGACTTCTCCTCTGCCTACCTGAACGGAGATCTGGATGAGGATGTCTGTCTACATGACTCAGCCTGAAGGATTTCCACAGGGAGAGCGAGGCCAGCTTCTCAAACTGCGCAAGTCTCTTTATGGGCTTAAGGCAGGCTGGTCGTCAATGGCACAAGAAGTTGTGTGCAAAGCTGGAGGCTATTGGCTTCAGCTGTCTCCAGTCTGATCGCTCGTGCTACGTCTTCTTCGATGGCACAGTGCGCATCATCCTCCCCATCTACGTCGATGATGGCATGATTGCTGCAAGCATGATGCTGACATTGACCGAGTTATTGCTCAGCTTGGCTCTTCATTCAAGGTAAGGATCTTGGTCCCACAGAGTGGCTGCTGGGGATCAAGGTTGAGCGTGACTCGCCTACTGGAGCGGTGCACCTTTCGCAGCGCCAATACGCTGTGAACATGCTTGAGCAGTTTGGCATGGCTGATTGCAAGCCTGTTCACACTCCCATGACTCCTGGTCTTGTTTTGACCAAAGATGCCACTCCTGAGGAGGCCAAGGAGTATGGACCGAAATATCTGTCCTCTGTTGGCTCTCTGATGTACCTGTCCACGCAAACGCGTTCAGACATCTCCTTTGCTGTTGGCTACCTCGCCCGGTTCAACAGCAACCCAGGCAAAGCGCACTGGGATGCTGTGAAGCACCTATGCGCTATGTCAAAGGCACGCTTGATTACCGCCTCTCCGCAAAGCATCATCACCCTCATCCCATCCCTTCACCACCCACTTCGCTGCAGCAAAGCCCGAACCTGATTCCCAGCTTACTGCTTACTCTGACGCATCTCATGGGGATTGCAAAGAGACTGGGAAAAGCACCGGTGGTTATGTGCTTCTGATGAATGGTGCTCCTGTAAGCTGGCGAAGCAAGCTGCAGACTACAGTCGCTCTATCTACTACAGAGGCTGAATATGTCGCAGCTGTGGAGGCTGGAAAGGAGATCAGTGGGTGCGCAACTTGCTGTTTGAACTGGGCTATGGAGTGTCTGGAGCTTCCCCTCTCCTGATGGACAATCAGTCTGCTCTTTCCGTTGCTAAAAACCCGGAGCATCATGGTCGCATGAAGCACCTTGACTTGGCTTACTTCTGGCTTCGTGATGAAGTTGCCAAGGGCTTTATCGCAGTTTCATACACTCCAACTGAAGAGCAGATTGCGGACATCTTCACCAAACCTCTTCCTGTTCCCACTGTGGAAAAGCTGCGTTCTATGATGGGATTACGAGGGAGCTAGCCGAGATTGGTCTCGTCCGGGGGAGTGTTGCAGTGTGGGTTTGGACTCTACCATTCTCCCATCTCTGATCCTTTGATCCTATCTGTTCCGATGCTTACTTACATTTGCTTACTGTTTCCTTTGCTTACTGATCATCTCCGCTTATTGATCAGCTTACTGATCACCTGCTTACTGATCTGCTTACTGATCACCTGCTTATTGATCAGGCTGACTGAGCGTTCATAATACTGCTTACTATACATATAGGATACATATATAAGCAGCTAGTTGTAGTCCTGAGTCCTCAGTTCTTACTGTTGACTTCAGGCAAGTACTTACTTCGCATCTTGGCAATACACAGAGTTCTTACTGTTGACTTCAGCTCTCTGCGCTTGCCTGATTCTAACACGTCTAGCCATTCGGGTACTCACAATGTCGCGCCAGGAGCTCATCGCCTTCCTAACCAATTTACGTTTGTGCATGGTGAAAATTACCGACAACGGATTTTCACTTGCTGATGCCCGTTGACTCAAACTTGACGAGACGTAGCTTCACCAGGACGCTCATTACCCACCCCCGTACCTCCGCCTTGTTCATTACACCTTTGCTCGGGAAGGTGATGCCGATATCGCCAACGCCATTGAGTGCTTGCTTCGCTACCGCTTCCTACAATCACCTATTATTTCACCACTTCCTCCGCGCCGAACTCCTGGATGGGAAAGACACCATCTTTCGCAATGGGGTGAGTGTGCCAATCCAACGGCGGTGTCGCCTTACCGACGACTACACGAGTTCATATGCTCGTCCGTTCTTTCGAGAAGCTAACTTGCCTTTTCAGATTCAGACTACTCAAACCGCTCGTCAAGGTCGCGTCTGGACCTCCCGTGTCTTGGTATAAATTTGCTGGTGAGTCGTTTGCGAATTCGCTCCCTGTGGGTTCACTCACACGCTCTTCGTGCAGATCTCAGTATGAACACAGCACGCTGGCTCCTTGTACTACCACCTCGCCACTGATTCGCCGATTCGTCACACCTGCCACCGATACCCGTATCAATTGCCTGCTAACAACTATGCTGTATATTTTTGCTGCCGACTCGCTTCAATTGCCTTCCATGTTGTCCGTCCGTCTCTTGCTCTCCGCAGCCTCTGCCGTCAAAGAGGCTGCATGGACTTCTGCTGCCATTATACTCCCCCATCGCCCGCCTATTTTCTCGACTCGGATTCTTTTTCTTGAAAAGCTACGCGCTATGTTACTTGACTCGAACGCTCTGTACATTTTTGTACTCGTAGTTCCAGGTTTATCCTGGGCTCTGTATTTGTGTCTGCAATATTCATCTGCGTTTCGGTGTACTTTGCGAGAATCCAGAACGCAAACAAGAACGGAAAAAGTGTGGTGTTATTCTTTTACTAATAATACAGGCTCGGGGACTTTAGGATCGAGGTGAGTGATTACTCACAACAAAGTAGAAGAGCTACAATGTGCATCTAATATCGAGGTGAGTGATTACTCGCAACAACCGTGTGAAGTTCTCCGTGAATACTTGTGTAGGACATCAGGAGGCTCTTCTTACGAAACGAGATTTTGAAGGGCATGAGTTCATCCTGAAGGTGGGTGTTGCTCTCCTTGCCCCGCTTTCCGCTGAGATGTGATGGTGTATTGTAGAAAAGTCAGGCTCGTCTGGCCATCAGGAAGCTGCGGAAGGTTTCGCACCTTGCGAAGAAAGTTCTTAACCAGTAGCGTCAGAAGGTCAATCGAGCGAAGCAAGGGAGCACAAAGAGCTTGCCCGCAGCTCGAGGCCCTCGACTGCTACATCCACCTTTTCACCCTCAGCCACTCGCTGATCGACGCCCTCAGCCCCGATATCTTCCTTGAGCGCTTTGCGTCTAAGGAGGAGCCCGAGCTGATTGTCGACCATTTCAAGTTGCAGGTCGACCGCTACAACCTCTTGCGCTACGGTTCCGACACCAAGATGGTCGTCATCCCTGATGAGCGCGAGCCAGCCATCCTCTGGCAACGATTCACCAACGGCGAGTTCTTTAAAAGGGCCCACAACGTTCCCATCTTCTCAAACCTTTGAGAAGAGTTCGTTGTGGACCACCATTCGACTCTGTCACCCAAGTCGCCGAAGCAGAGGCGCCTTGGTACATATAGGCATCCTTCTCCTCGCGCGACAACTTTGTACATGGCAGCTGAGGATGACTGTGGGTGCCCGAGACGTAGATAATGGCACGACAATTTTCGCGGTCCACTGGAGCAAATATTCTGATCGTCGTAGGGCACAGACATCGAACTATTTTCTCTTGAGTGACAATCCCGTTCACATCGACATGTGTGTAGGCTAAAATTTCGAAAAGTTAGCAAGGGCAACGACACGCAAGAGATAAACATACGGCATAGCTTATTTCCTTTCCCGCCTTGACAAGGGGGTAGGACGCGCACGCAAGTCGAGAAGCAGCTCCTCGTCGACGTCGCGGTTGATTGTAACGAACCAATGCTTCTGGCCAGTGGCAAAGTTTTGACAGCCAATGAATCCCTTCTTGCCGTTGAAATTCATCTGCAGATGTGCGGTTGTGAGAAATCTTTACAACTGAGCACCAGAAGACGTACCTGTTTAAGCTTGTCTGTATATACTCAGGTAGGATTGAAAAGTATGAATCTCTGTCGAGTCAAAGAATGGTCAATGTGGGTGTCTAGATGCACTGATACTGGCTCAGATTACTAGACGAGAGTAGACTTTTCAAGTGGCCTTGATCATGGAGGAGTCCAGGGACCATAATGTACATTAGTGCCTGTACACTCAGATACTTCCTGGGCCCCGGTGTTCCTGAGCGGGACTGTGCCGTGTAATTCTACCTACCTACCAAGCATATGGTAAAACACCTGAGTCTGTGGGTGCTTGTACCGCTGCGCTACGGTGCACAAACTCATCAGCAAAATCCACATACTCATCCCCGAAATGCACGCACGCGTAACATCCGTGTCCTCCTCCCCAGTGAGACTCTGCGTCGGCGGCGCGGTCTGCGCAAACGCCTGCACTTTCGTGACAGCCTTCATACCGTCGGCCTCGGTGTTCGTCCGCACCACACCAACGCGTCGGCAATCCGCGCGGGAACATCTGCGGCGGGCGGGAACGGGAATGACATGAAGGCGCGCACGATCACGAGTTGCGCCTTTACGTTTACCGTCCGCAGCGGGCTGTGGGCAGTAGTAATTTCAAGAGCGCGCACTGACGAGTTCAACCGCAGCACCCACGCAAATGCCTCAACGCTGCAAACAGAAGCGGGGGTCTTTATAATAATGTGGCTGGTGGTATGACAAATGAGGCACAGAACCAGACGCAGAGACCTGACTATACAAGCTCGAGGTGTCCCCATCCTCGATGATGAGCTGTTATCGTCGTCCTCATCTTCATAACGATCCGTCTCATCGCCTGACTCATCCTCCTCCTCCTCCTCCTCTGCCTCCATGCGAGCGCCGGCTGAGGGTATATTCAGCTCATCCGTACTGCAGCTTGACGCCTGTGTGGCGGACAGGCGACGTGCAGGGACGGGGCCACGGTCGTTCGAAGGGGCGGGCTCCCCACGAGAGCCGGCTGCAGGAATGACTAACTCATCCGTACCGCAGCTTGACGCCTGCGAGCGCGTGGCGAACGGCGGCGTGGTATGGAAATATTCTGGGGGCGTGCAGGAGCGGGGGCGAGGGCCACAGCGCGATCGCTCGAGGGGGCGGGGGACACGGCGCGGCGGCGTAGTGGGTACGGGGAGTGACGATGCCGACGTGGGGGGGTGCGGGCAGAGGCGCGATCGCTTGCGGGGGTGGGGCACGCGGCGCGGCGGCGCGAGTGGGCGGATGGTCGCGAGTTCCATTAGGCGGTGCGGGCCTTGCAGTGGTGACGGTGGTGCGCGTGCTGGTATCTGAGACTGAGTACTATTGCAGACCATCACGATAACGGGACGCACAAGGTGTCAGCTCACTGAAAGTCTACTGAAAGCAAGGTGGATAGTAGCACTCTGTGTAGTTGTTTGATCATCTACAAAGGCGAGGTAAGTTAGCCATGCGCCACAAACCAAAACACCTGGCATACCACTGGGACCCCGCCTGTCGGCCCTGTCATCTCCGACCAGCAATGCCTCGGCAAACTCGACGAAGTCGGCGTCGTTGAGGTTGCTGCTTTCCAGTAGCTTGAACTGTCTCCACGCTGCTGGCGACCGCTGTGCCGAGCTTTGTGCACCGTGCTGTGGTGGCAGCTAGAGCATACGCCAGGCGTTGCGCAAAGCAAGGAGGTCGCGCCCGCTCATACCGCTCTCCAGAACAACCTGCGCCACTGCACCAAACGACAGGTCCATGAGGGCGATGGCGAGCCGGTGTTGGGCATCGGCGGGGACGTTTAGCGGCATCACGAAGGAGAGGGAGAAGCTCGCAGCAAAGGCGGCATCGTGGAAGGACGCGGCAGCGGCGGCGTGGGCGGCGGCGACGGCTGCTGCTGGTGTAATGGGGGAGGACATGGGGCAGGAGGGGTGCTAGAAAACAACGGACCTCCTTCAAGGAGGACAGAGAAAAGAGTCGTCGTCGACGCCTGCGGCAAGCTGCCACTCGGGTGTACACGGCCCGATCACCCGGCTATTCCGGGCTGTTACGGCACTTTCCTTTTTGTGTCTTGCTCTCATCTTGAATTCCTGCGTTCGTGTTTGGCTCGCATTTCAAAAAGGGCTGCTGCAGATTGGACCTTACTGGGGCTCCGGCAATACTCCTTGCTGGCTTGATCACAAGACCTCGCCCGACGCCAGTGGATCGCACACCATATTGGATTGCACGAAGGATACACCCTCGTCGTAGTAAGTAGCATTAAGTCTAGATCTTCCGTTTTTCAACTTATATCTACGATCAATATGAGCTTGTGTTCAACTTTTTCGAGGCTCATACGTTGCGGCTTTTATACTCTGTGCGTCTTTTGCTCGTTGCGCCACATTTTGACTCACAAAATGCCGTCCCTAGTTGTGTGTATGTACTATTATGATTTGTTTCTTCCATGACGCCGGACACTCGAGGCGGGGGTGATGTTTCGGTGCCCCTCTCAACCAACGGCTTGATCCTCTCTGATGCTGGCTTGTATTGTTGCCGGAGCCGAGTGACCCAAATGAACTGAATTGTCCCGCAAGATCAATCAATCAAATTTCCATCGGTCTGAGAACGCTGTGTTAGACTCAGAAACACAGATGGGTGCTGCAAAGGCAAATGGACACAGATGGGAGGCGAAAAGCCACGAATTGATGTGACACACAGATTATGTACTACATGTGACGCGTGACAGCCAAACCAGAAGGGGGTGTGAGAGTAAAGTGGCCCGGTGAGGGACAAGTGGGAGTAGTTGTAGTCAAATGCGTGAACGAGGACTGAATTACTTGTGGGGAGGGAACGAAGCCCAGTAATTGAATGACTACCTCCTACTTTCGCCTCTCCTTTTATATCCCTCTATCCTTGCCTCGAGGCGCCTCCCGTGCCTGGAAACACCTTGTAGCACACGGTGCAGAGGGTCTGTAAGAACAAGTAGCTGCTTGGAGGGTTTGGTCGGACGGTTATTAGGTGATTTGGTAGCTGGAGGATTCATCCGAAGACAGTATTTGATACTTTCCTCGGTTTGCCGAGAGTGCGCCGTGTGGAGCGCTTTCCGTCCATTTGGTCTGGGGAGATATTACGGTACAATTAGGTGCGAGGGTGGGATGAGGTGCTATGGGGGTGTCATCCATGGGAGAAAATATGTTTCGTCGCGTGGCAGAGGTGGCGGTAAGTTTGTCCAGGAAGCTTTGGTATGTTGAACTTGTGGGGGAGATCCGTCTGAGACCGCTAATAGATGGGTGCTATGCCCAAGAAGTCTTTCTCACAAATGTGCTCTATGTTCCCTCACTTGCTCAAAACCTCATTTCCACTACCTGTCTCGCATTCATGGCTACTCCATTCTCATGCAAGGGTCTGTTATTACCTTTAGCAACTCATGCAAGGGTCTCTTATTACCTTTAGCAAAAATCCAGAGACCTACTTTGAAGCGGACATCAATGAGCGGAACCAAGCATTTGTGAGGTAGGCTCCTTCTGTTGGTTCAGCTTTTGCTGCTTCGGTTACCTGGCCTCTTGATCTGGATCTATTGCATCGCCGGCTTGGTGACCAGTTACAGATGCCCAGAAACTCTTGAGCAAGGGTCTGATCACTGGGTGAAGCTCACTTCAACCCAGAAGCTAGATCTGATTTGCGAGCCCTGTCTTGCAGGCAAACTGAACGCTGGTTCTTTTCCTTCCACTGGACATCGTTCCAAGGCTCCTCTTGATTTGGTTCACTCCGATCTGAAGGACTACAAGATCTACACCCGAGAGGGCTGGCGATATCGTGTTCTATTCATTGACAATCACACGAGCTTCAAATGTGCATTCCACATGAAGTACAAGAGTGGAACCTTCAATGCATTCAAAATCTTCAAGGCTTATGCTGAGAATCATTTTAAACGCAAAATCAAAGAGTTCCAGGACGACGAAGGTGGAGAGTACATGGCCACAGAGTTCAAGAACTTCTTGCTCGCTGAAGGCATTGTACGCCGTCATTCAACGAGGAACAGACCACAGCAGAACGGGACAGCAGAGCGCGGTAATTGCACTACCGATGAGCACACTACGGCCATGCTTCATGAAGCCAACCTGCCACCGTCCTTTAGGGCGCTCGCAGCTGCGGCATATCTTCATGTTGCAAACATGCATCCAACGTCTCATATTCCGGAGAACACCACTCCATTTGAGCCTTGGTTTAAACGCAAGCCGGACGTGTCACACCTCAGGGTGTGGGGCTGCCTTGCATACGTGCATGTGCAGAAGGATAAGAGGGACACTTCTGGGATTCATTTTCCAGAAGTGCATCTTTGTGGGGTACCCTGCAGAATACAAGGGGTGGACATTCTACAATCCTGTCACAAAAAAGGTAGTGATATCGGAGCGTGCCGCCTTCGACGAGCACTACTTCCCCAGGAACAAGCCTTCCATAATGAGGCAATGTCCCAAGACTCCTCCTTCAGCTTTTGTCGAGCTACCTCCTCGCATCAAGCCACAAGTGGTGCACAATGACGGGGGAGACGACGAGGATGATTCTGGTGTTCATCGTGCACCTCCTGTCCCAAATCCCGATCCCATCGAGCCAGCTCCTTCCCCTCCACATTCCGAACCTGCCAGCCGCCCTAATTCGCCTCCACCTCCTGCACAATCACCATCCAATTCACCATCACCTGCACCTTCACCTCCTGGTCCTCCTATCGGCATTGCTGCACGTCGCCGCTACCACGGTGTAGCCACGCCGCACATGCCTCGTAGGGACTGGTGGACAGTCAAGAAACCTAGCCCAATGGTCTCTGACTCTGAAGAGGATGTTGAAGAGCTGTTGCAGCCAGATGATGCTCTGCTCATCGCTGTGATGTTGGCTGCGTTTCCGATGTGCGCCGAGTGGTGTGTATCGAGCGACACGGAAGTGTTCAGCCTAGCAGGGGGGAATGATGAAGATGCTGTTTATGAGACAATGTGACCAGGTCGATGGAATGTAGATGGTGATGGTGGTGATTTCCGATGTCCGAATGATTTGATGTGTTAACGTCCGTGAATGTTCTTCGATTCCTTTGTCCGTATCCCTTCTCAATTTCTTTCAACTTCTTTCAACTCCTTTCACTGCTTGGCAAAACTTCCGTGCAGTGTATGGGATCCGAGACTTTGCTCTGGGGGAGCAAGTATAGTCTCGGTGACTACAGTTCAAGAGATGTGCTTGGGTAGCGGAGATAACAAGTCTCAAGGGGGAGAGACTGTTAGGTCTGAAAGTGGGGGAGAAACTGTAATGCCATTGTCCTAATACTTTGCCCGTGTTTATACTGTTTCCCTCTTCTGCACTGCCTCGTAACATGTGCTACATCCCCATTACGATCTTTTCCGTACCTATTTCTTCTCACACCTACTTTCCTGTAAGTTCAAAGTTGTTCCCCTGCATTGCCTCCGGTGTAAATTGGGTCCTGGGTGGTATGGGTATTGTTATATGAGCAATGCCTCCGGCTTTACTTGGCTCCTGGGTGGTATGGGAATTGTCTCAGCCCTAGCTCGTTGTTTCTGGGGGGTCGTTGGGTACGGAGAAGCGATATGGTAATTCCCGTATGAGTACAGGGTTCTTTTCCCGTACGTCCATAGTGTCTTCTGTATTTGGCCAGACGGTGATGGGTCCAATCTGTACGTGATCCGGTTGTTTCTGTCCGATATAGCGTGCGCGGGAGCAATCACAAAGTGATAGCTCACATCGCGCATGAAGGAGTATGGACCGAAATATCTGTCCTCTGTTGGCTCTCTGATGTACCTGTCCACGCAAACGCGTTCAGACATCTCCTTTGCTGTTGGCTAGCTCGCCCGGTTCAATAGCAACCCAGGCAAAGCGCACTGGGATGCTGTGAAGCACCTAATGCGCTATGTCAAAGGCACGCTTGATTACTGCCTTTCTTATCGCAAAGCATCATCACCCTCATCCCATCCCTTCACCACCCACTTCGCTGCAGCAAAGCCCGAACCTGATTCCCAGCTTACTGCTTACTCTGACGCGTCTCATGGGGATTGCAAAGAGACTGGGAAAAGCACCGGTGGCCATGTGCTTCTGATGTCCTGTAAGCTGGCGAAGCAAGCTGCAGACTACAGTCGCTCTATCTACTACAGAGGCTGAATATGTCGCAGCTGTGGAGGCTGGAAAGAAGATCAAGTGGGTGCGCAACTTGCTGTTTGAACTGGGCTATGGAGTGTCTGGAGCTTCTCATCTCCTGATGGACAATCAGTCTGCTCTTTCCGTTGCTAAAAACCCGGAGCATCATGGTCGCATGAAGCACCTTGACTTGGCTTACTTCTGGCTTCGTGATGAAGTTGCCAAGGGCTTTATCGCAGTTTCATACGCTCCAACTGATTGCGGACATCTTCACCAAACCTCTTCCAGTTCCCACTGTGGAAAAGCTGCGTTCTATAATGGGATTACGCGGGAGCTAGACGAGCTTGGTCTCGTCCCGGGGGAGTGTTGCAGTGTGGGTTTGGACTCTACCATTCTCCCATCTCTGATCCTTTGATCCTGTCCGCTCCGATGCTTACTTACATTTGCTTACTGTTTCCCTTGCTTACTGATCATCTCCGCTTATTGATGAGCTTACTGATCACCTGCTTACTGATCTGCTTACTGATCACCTGCTTATTGATCAGGCTGACTGAGCGTTCATAATACTGCTTACTATACATATAGGATACATATATAAGCAGCTAGTTGTAGTCCTGAGTCCTCAGTTCTTACTGTTGACTTCAGGCAAGTACTTACTTCGCATTTTGGCAATACACAGAGTTCTTACTGTTGACTTCACTCGAGGCAGGGATAGCGGGATATAAGGAGAGACAAAAGTAAGAGGTAGTCATTCAATTACTGGCCATTTGCGAAAGCGGGTCATGTGCGACGTGCACCCTGAGTCTGGTTTCCATCGCAGATAAGCAAACAGCGAAGTTTGGGAGGAGGAGAGATGACTTGCATTAGAGGCATTTTGGGACGTTGCTGCACCCTTTTGTGGCAGCTTTCCAACGAACTCCTGGAGTTGAGAACATTGGAAGAGCACATGGCCGGGTTTTCCACAAGCCAGACAGAAGGTTGACTGGGCAGAGGGTGCAACACGAGCAGCAGAAGATGAGGGTCGTTTAGAGGTTGCAACCATAGCGATGCCGGAGAGAGGGTTGTTTTGACTGCTGTCTCCTTCCTGGTGAGCAGACCTGAATGCGTGATGATTTGCATAGGCCTGCTCAATGCTCTTCACCACGAGTTCGCCCGAAGACTGCTCAAATGGTGCTTTAAGGACGCCAAGCTGTCCTTCATCAGGAAGGGCCAGGAGAAGAACCACTGCTTGTAGTTCCTCATCAGCTTTATCCAGAGTAAAGTCCTTAGGTCTAGACTCCTTCAATACGCGCATGGCAGCGGAAACACGACCAGTGAGAGATGACAGAGACTCCAGAAGGTTGACTGGGCAGAGGGTGCAACACGAGCAGCAGAAGATGAGGGTCGTTTAGAGGTTGCAACCATAGCGATGCCGGAGAGAGGGTTGTTTTGACTGCTGTCTCCTTCCTGGTGAGCAGACCTGAATGCGTGATGATTTGCATAGGCCTGCTCAATGCTCTTCACCACGAGTTCGCCCGAAGACTGCTCAAATGGTGCTTTAAGGACGCCAAGCTGTCCTTCATCAGGAAGGGCCAGGAGAAGAACCACTGCTTGTAGTTCCTCATCAGCTTTATCCAGAGTAAAGTCCTTAGGTCTAGACTCCTTCAATACGCGCATGGCAGCGGAAACACGACCAGTGAGAGATGACAGAGACTCATCATCCTTGAGATGAATGGAAGTCAGAGTTCTGTATGCATTGTGTAGCACGCGGTGCAGAGGGTCTCTGGCCCGGAAGGTTTGGTCGGACGGTTATTAGGTGATTTGGTAGCTGAAGGATTTGTCCGAAGACAGTATTTGATATTTTCCTTGGTTTGCCAAAAGTGCGCCATGTGGAGCGCTTTCCGTCCATTTTGTCCCGGGAGATATTACGGTATAATTAGGTGCAAGGGCGGGGTGAAGCGCTGCAGGACCGCGTGGGCATGGCTCAGAGAGTTTAAGCAAATTATCGCCATCGTAATCTGGAGCTTCGCAGGCGGACGAATAGCGACAAAAACAAGTGTTGTGGTATTACATCCATCGGCGCTGCAGTTCATACACTCCAACTGAAGAGCAGATTGCGGACATGTTACTGATCTGCTTACTGATCAACTGCTTATTGATCAGGCTGACTGAGCGTTCATAATACTGCTTACTATACATATAGGATACATATATAAGCAGCTAGTTGTAGTCCTGAGTCCTCAGTTCTTACTGTTGACTTCAGACAAGTACTTACTTGACATTTTGGCAATACACAGAGTTCTTACTGTTGACTTCAGTTCTCTGTGCCTGCCTGATTCTAACACCAGGAACTTCTCTCTCCATGCTGTAAAAGTGTACGGGTGTTCACTTCGTACTTGGATGTAATGCGGCCGGGTTCTGCCAAAAACATTCCCACGGTTGAAACTTAAGTGTTGACTTCTTTATTCTTGTGGCCCTGATATGAGGACTGATGCACAATAATAAGACTCCCAATTTGACCGCAAGCTCTCTTCATGGAACTTGAACCCAGCCAAACCGCGACGCAGCTGGTCCAACACTACAGAGCACCCCATGGAGATGTATCCACAGTTGCGTTATTCTTTTGCGGGTCCTGTAAGGTTGAAAACCACGTTTAACGTAGTTTCTATGGCTGCAGTATTTTCCCAAGCGTTCTGCATGGTTGAGAATCACATTTATCTCCGTCACTATTCTTGGCAAGCTGTTTGCCACGTACGCCGGATCAGTTAACCATAAATGTAAAGTTGATACACAGGTCCACCCAGATGGTGACGCGTGCATGCATGCACTGTTGCAGTGTGGGTTTGGACTCTACCATTCTCCCATCTCTGATCCCTTGATCCTATCTGTTCCGATGCTTAATATAGAGTCCCCATCACGGTTGCCAATGGAGGTGTTGTTTACTCCGAGCTTGTGGGGGAGATCCGTCTGAGACCGCTAATAGATGGGTGCTATGCCCAAGAAGTCTTTCTCACAAATGTGCTCTATGTTCCCTCACTTGCTCAAAACCTCATTTCCACCACCTACCTGTCTCGCATTCATGGCTACTCTATTCTCATGCAAGGGTCTGTTATCACCTTTAGCAAAGATGGAGAGACCTACTTTGAAGCGGACATCAATGAGCGGAACCAGGCATTTGTGAGAGAGGCTCCTTCTGTTGGTTCAGCTTTTGCTGCTTCGGTTACCTTGCCTCTTGATCTGGATCTATTGCATCGCCGGCTTGGTCACCACGCTGTTGCAGATGCCCAGAAACTTTTGAGCAAGGGTCTGATCACTGGTGCGAAGCTCACTTCAACCCAGAAGCCAGATCCGATTTGCGAGCCCTGTCTTGCAGGCAAACTGAACGCTGGTTCTTTTCCTTCCACTGGACATCGTTCCAAGGCTCCTCTTGATTTGGTTCACTCTGATCTGAAGGACTACAAGATCTACACCCGAGAGGGCTGGAGATATCGTGTTCTATTCATTGACGATCACACGAGCTTCAAATGTGCATTCCACATGAAGTACAAGAGTGGAACCTTCAATGCATTCAAAATCTTCAAGGCTTATGCTGAGAATCATTTTAAACGCAAAATCAAAGAGTTCCAGGAAGACGAAGGTGGAGAGTACATGTCCACAGAGTTCAAGAACTTCTTGCTCGCTGAAGGCATTGTACGTCGTCATTCGACGAGGAACAGACCACAGCAGAACGGGACAGCAGAGCGCGGTAATCGCACTACCGATGAGCACACTACGGCCATGCTTCATGAAGCCAACCTGCCACCGTCCTTCAGGGCGCTCGCAGCTGCGGCATATCTTCATGTTGCAAACATGCATCCAACCTCTCATATTCCGGAGAACACCACTCCATTTGAGCTTTGGTTTAAACGCAAGCCGGACGTGTCACACCTTCGGGTGTGGGGCTGCCTTGCATATGTGCATGTGCAGAAGGATAAGAGGGACACTTCTGGGATTCACTTCCAGAAGTGCATCTTTGTGGGGTACCCTGCAGAATACAAGGGGTGGACATTCTACAATCCTGTCACCAAAAAGATAGTGATATCGGAGCGTGCTGTCTTCGACGAGCGCTACTTCCCTGGAAACAAGCCTTCCATAATGAGGCAATGTCCCAAGACTCCTCCTTCTGCTTTTGTCGAGCTACCTCCTCGCATCAAGCCACAAGTGGTGCACGATGACGGGGGAGACGACGAGGATGATTCTGGTGTTCATCGTGCACCTCCTGTGCCAAATCCCGATCCCATCGAGCCAGCTCCTTCCCCTCCACATTCCGAACCTGCCAGCCGCCCTAATTCGCCTCCACCTCCTGCACAATCCCCATCCAACTCACCATCACCTCCACCTTCACCTCCTGGTTCTCCTATCGGCATTGCTGCGCGTCGCCGCTACCACGGTGTAGCCACGCCGCACATGCCTCGTAGGGACTGGTGGACAGTCAGGAAACCTAGCCCAATGGTCTCTGACTCTGAAGAGGATGTTGAAGAGCTGTTGCAGCCAGATGATGCTCTGCTCATTGCGCATGAAGGAGATACAGAGGACGAAGCGCTTCGAGCTACAAACGATGCATCAGTGCATTTGGCTTGTGCTGCTGTCCAATCTGGCAATCCTCGCACCTATCACGAAGCCCTGCGACGTGAAGATGCACACCTCTGGGAAGAAGCTGCTGTCTCCGAGATAAACTCTCTCTTGGAGAACTGCACTTGGGATGTGATCGATGCACCTCCCTCCTGGTGTGAAGCCCATTCGCTCACAGTGGGTTTTCATCATCAAGCACAAGTCTGATGGCTCCATTGAGCGCTACAAGGCGAGACTCGTTGCAGACGGTCGTGGCCAGCGTTATGGCATCGACTACACCGAGATCTTCTCCCCTACATCCAAAGCCTCGACGCTCCGCATCATCTTTGCTCTTGCTGCTCAGCATGAGCTCCGGCTTCGTTCCATTGACTTCTCCTCTGCCTACCTGAACGGAGATCTGGATGAGGATGTCTACATGACTCAGCCTGAAGGATTTCCACAGGGAGAGCGAGGCCAGCTTCTCAAACTGCGCAAGTCTCTTTATGGGCTTAAGCAGGCTGGCCGTCAATGGCACAAGAAGCTGTGTGCAAAGCTGGAGGCTATTGGCTTCAGCTGTCTCCAGTCTGATCGCTCGTGCTACGTCTTCTTCGATGGCACGGTGCGCATCATCCTCCCCATCTACGTCGATGATGGCATGATTGCTGCAAAGCATGATGCTGACATTGACCGAGTTATTGCTCAGCTTGGCTCTTCATTCAAGGTCAAGGATCTTGGTCCCACAGAGTGGCTGCTGGGGATCAAGGTTGAGCGTGACTCGCCCACTGGAGCGGTGCACCTGTCGCAGCGCCAATACGCTGTGAACATGCTTGAGCAGTTTGGCATGGCTGATTGCAAGCCTGTTCACACTCCCATGACTCCTGGTCTTGTTTTGACCAAAGATGCCACTCCGGAGGAGGCCAAGGAGTATGGACCGAAATATCTGTCCTCTGTTGGCTCTCTGATGTACCTGTCCACGCAAACGCGTTCAGACATCTCCTTTGCTGTTGGCTACCTCGCCCGGTTCAACAGCAACCCAGGCAAAGCGCACTGGGATGCTGTGAAGCACCTAATGCGCTATGTTAAAGGCACGCTTGATTACCGCCTCTCCTATCGCAAAGCATCATCACCCTTATCCCATCCCTTCACCACCCACTTCGCTGCAGCAAAGCCCGAACCTGATTCCCAGCTTACTGCTTACTCTGACGCATCTCATGGGGATTGCAAAGAGACTGGGAAAAGCACCGGTGGTTATGTGCTTCTGATGAATGGTGCTCCTGTAAGCTGGCGAAGCAAGCTGCAGACTACAGTCGCTCTATCTACTACAGAGGCTGAATATGTCGCAGCTGTGGAGGCTGGCAAGGAGATCAAGTGGGTGCGCAACTTGCTGTTTGAACTGGGCTACGCAGTGTCTGGAGCTTCCCCTCTCCTGATGGACAATCAGTCTGCTCTTTCCGTTGCTAAAAACCCGGAGCATCATGGTCGCATGAAGCACCTTGACCTGGCTTACTTCTGGCTTCGTGATGAAGTTGCCAAGGGCTTTATCGCAGTTTCATACACTCCAACTGAAGAGCAGATTGCGGACATCTTCACCAAATCTCTTCCTGTTCCCACTGTGGAAAAGCTGCGTTCTATGATGGGATTACGGGGGAGCTAGCCGAGATTGGTCTCGTCCCGGGGGAGTGTTGCAGTGTGGGTTTGGACTCTACCATTCTCCCATCTCTGATCCCTTGATCCTATCTGTTCCGATGCTTACTTACATTTGCTTACTGTTTCCTTTGCTTACTGATCACCTGCTTACTGATCTGCTTACTGATCACCTGCTTATTGATCAGGCTGACTGAGCGTTCATAATACTGCTTACTATACATATAGGATACATATATAAGCAGCTAGTTGTAGTCCTGAGTCCTCAGTTCTTACTGTTGACTTCAGGCAAGTACTTACTTCGCATTTTGGCAATACACAGAGTTCTTACTGTTGACTTCAGTTCTCTGTGCCTGCCTGATTCTAACATGCACATGTGAGAATTACTTAGGGAGTCAGAGTCCGCTGTGGCCCACCCATACCGGCATGTCTCCAAGGCTACTCAGGGTTGTTCCCCGACGCCGGGCTGCACAACACTTTCCTGTATAGAAGGGCACTATACCTGGTCAGTTTAATCAACAACATGGTTTCTACTCGTTCTTCGTCGACTGCATCCCCGCATACTCGCTCCAGAAAGACAATTTTCTGCCCTTCCACTTACTCCTCCCCCCACTTGTTCTACCACATCCAAAATAGTATCAATATAGGAAGAACTTACGTGGAATTTGTCTACCAAACTGGCCATCCGGACAGGCAGGGAAGGTGTTGCTTTCATTAGACATCGAGACGGTGTACTACAAAATCAGAAAACTCTATTGTCTGTTCTTTGTACCTAAACAGGAGACGCGTCTGAACACGTGATGGCTCGGCATCCATGGTTCGGATAAGACCAACTCAGGATTATTCGGAACAATGGTTCAAATCAAATTGCGATCGAACCAAAAAGAGAACAATCATGTCCCTTTCAGGAACATGGTCTCCCAAACGCTTCTGTATGGAGTGTGAGGTACCAGGAGGAAGCTACAGACCAGTAGAATCCGGCTATGACTACCTTGCAGGGTGAGCAGCCTATTCTCAACATTGAGAGCTCATTCTCAACTTCAGCACCACCTGAAGTCCGAGATAAGTACCAGACGGATGGACATAGAGGGGGATGGATAGACCTACTTTGAAGCGGACATCAATGAGCGGAACCAGGCATTTGTGAGGGAGGCTCCTTCTGTTGGTTCAGCTTTTGCTGCTTCGGTTACCTTGCCTCTTGATCTGGATCTATTGCATCGCCGGCTTGGTCACCACGCTGTTGCAGATGCCCAGAAACTCTTGAGCAAGGGTCTGATCACTGGTGCGAAGCTCACTTCAACCCAGAAGCCAGATCCGATTTGCGAGCCCTGTCTTGCAGGCAAACTGAACGCTGGTTCTTTTCCTTCCACTGGACATCGTTCCAAGGCTCCTCTTGATTTGGTTCACTCTGATCTGAAGGACTACAAGATCTACACCCGAGAGGGCTGGAGATATTGTATTCTATTCATTGATGATCACACAAGCTTCAAATGTGCCTTCCACATGAAGTACAAGAGTGGAACCTTCAATGCATTCAAAATCTTCAAGGCTTATGCTGAGAATCATTTTAAACGCAAAATCAAAGAGTTCCAGGAAGACGAAGGTGGAGAGTACATGTCCACAGAGTTCAAGAACTTCTTGCTCGCTGAAGGCATTGTACGTCGTCATTCGACGAGGAACATATCTCCAATATCGATTCGATGCGGCGTAAATGTGCAGCCCGTGTGCTATCGGGAGGCGCGACAATTGAAAATAGCACGGAGATTTGTGAGTACGCGATGCAGGCAAAGAAGGGGAGAGCCGCGCCATATATTCCGACTTTCTTTCTAGACCACTCAATGTTACGACGACTGTGAAACATCGTCTGCATCGTTTAGCTAGAGGCATAGGCCTCTTAACATGCGAATATCGAAGGGACTTAGTCCTGGCGCCGAAAATGGACTCAGCTTATTTGTTTGAGGATGAGACGAGTTGCATTTGGTTCAAAGTGTTGCAGTGTTGGTTTGGACTCTACCATTCTCCCATCTCTGATCCCTTGATCCTATCTGTTCCGATGCTTACTTACATTTGCTTACTGTTTCCTTTGCTTACTGATCATCTCCGCTTATTGATCAGCTTACTGATCACCTGCTTACTGATCTGCTTACTGATCACCTGCTTATTGATCAGGCTGACTGAGCGTTCATAATACTGCTTACTATACATATAGGATACATATATAAGCAGCTAGTTGTAGTCCTGAGTCCTCAGTTCTTACTGTTGACTTCAGGCAAGTACTTACTTCGCATTTTGGCAATACACAGAGTTCTTACTGTTGACTTCAGTTCTCTGTGCCTGCCTGATTCTAACAGGTTATGGGCCCCGGCCTTTGAACATCTCTAACTCTTTGAGATCTTCATCCATCTGCATTTTCGCATTTCTGCATCTGCATCTGCATCTCTCCAAGTCCTTATAGTGTGTGTGACCTTTGTAGATAGGAGCACCAACTGTTGGGACGAATCCTCTTTGCGAGGCAGTCTTTGATCCACCAGAAAACAAACGGTAGTCAATCCGTTGATTTTGGGGTTAGGGCCTAAGTGCCTTACAACTGGGTGTTCATTAGCATCACCTACCTACCTACGTATCGTTTCTTCTCCACACACACTCCTGAGGACACCAATTGCCTGTATAGGCATTGGTTCTAGCTTTCTCCTGCTTGCACTTGCACGATGTGGCCTCCTGCGATGTCATCTTGTTCCTCTATTCCTGATCCTGCTCCTGCTCCTGTTGCTGCCCCTGCGCATTTTTGCCTCTTCTGTGGGAAGTATACCCACTTTCTTCTCCAATGTGACCAGTTTCTGGATCTCACTGGAAAGAAGCCTAAAAAGAAGAAGGGTGCGGCAACCGCTCATCATTATGCCTCTCATGCGGATATCATCCTCCACTCTTCTCTAGCTCTGGATGACCTATGGACTGCAGACTCTGGTGCAACTTCGCACATGACAAACCGTCGTGACTGCTTGTTAAATGCACGTCCATATAGAGTCCCCATCACGGTTGCCAATGGCGGTGTCGTTTACTCCGAGCTTGTGGGGGAGATCCGTCTGAGACCGCTGATAGATGGGTGCTATGCCCAAGAAGTCTTTCTCACAAATGTGCTCTATGTTCCCTCACTTGCTCAAAACCTCATTTCCACCACCTACCTGTCCCGCATTCATGGCTACTCTATTCTCATGCAAGGGTCTGTTATTACCTTTAGCAAAGATGGAGAGACCTACTTTGAAGCGGACATCAATGAGCGGAACCAGGCATTTGTGAGAGAGGCTCCTTCTGTTGGTTCAGCTTTTGCTGCTTCGGTTACCTTGCCTCTTGATCTGGATCTATTGCATCGCCGGCTTGGTCACCACGCTGTTGCAGATGCCCAGAAACTTTTGAGCAAGGGTCTGATCACTGGTGCGAAGCTCACTTCAACCCAGAAGCCAGATCCGATTTGCGAGCCCTGTCTTGCAGGCAAACTGAACGCTGGTTCTTTTCCTTCCACTGGACATCGTTCCAAAGCTCCTCTTGATTTGGTTCACTCTGATCTGAAGGACTACAAGATCTACACCCGAGAGGGCTGGAGATATCGTGTTCTATTCATTGACGATCACACGAGCTTCAAATGTGCATTCCACATGAAGTACAAGAGTGGAACCTTCAATGCATTCAAAATCTTCAAGGCTTATGCTGAGAATCATTTTAAACGCAAAATCAAAGAGTTCCAGGAAGACGAAGGTGGAGAGTACATGTCCACAGAGTTCAAGAACTTCTTGCTCGCTGAAGGCATTGTACGTCGTCATTCGACGAGGAACAGACCACAGCAGAACGGGACAGCAGAGCGCGGTAATCGCACTACCGATGAGCACACTACGGCCATGCTTCATGAAGCCAACCTGCCACCGTCCTTCAGGGCGCTCGCAGCTGCGGCATATCTTCATGTTGCAAACATGCATCCAACCTCTCATATTCCGGAGAACACCACTCCATTTGAGCTTTGGTTTAAACGCAAGCCGGACGTGTCACACCTTCGGGTGTGGGGCTGCCTTGCATACGTGCATGTGCAGAAGGATAAGAGGGACACTTCTGGCATTCACTTCCAGAAGTGCATCTTTGTGGGGTACCCTGCAGAATACAAGGGGTGGACATTCTACAATCCTGTCACCAAAGAGATAGTGATATCGGAGCGTGCTGTCTTCGACGAGCGCTACTTCCCTGGGAACAAGCCTTCCATAATGAGGCAATGTCCCAAGACTCCTCCTTCTGCTTTTGTCGAGCTACCTCCTCGCATCAAGCCACAAGTGGTGCACGATGACGGGGGAGACGACGAGGATGATTCTGGTGGTCATCGTGCACCTCCTGTGCCAAATCCCGATCCCATCGAGCCAGCTCCTTCCCCTCCACATTCCGAACCTGCCAGCCGCCCTAATTCGCCTCCACCTCCTGCACAATCCCCATCCAACTCACCATCACCTCCACCTTCACCTCCTGGTTCTCCTATCGGCATTGCTGCGCGTCGCCGCTACCATGGTGTTGCCACGCCGCACATGCCTCGTAGGGACTGGTGGACAGTCAGGAAACCTAGCCCAATGGTCTCTGACTCTGAAGAGGATGTTGAAGAGCTCTTGCAGCCCGATGATGCTCTGCTCATTGCGCATGAAGGAGATACAGAGGACGAAGCGCTTCAAGCCACAAACGATGCATCAGTGCATTTGGCTTGTGCTGCTGTCCAATCTGGCAATCCTCGCACCTATCACGAAGCCCTGCGACGTGAAGATGCACACCTCTGGGAAGAAGCTGCTGTCTCCGAGATAAACTCTCTCTTGGAGAACTGCACTTGGGATGTGATCGATGCACCTCCTGGTGTGAAGCCCATTCGCTCACAGTGGGTTTTCATCATCAAGCACAAGTCTGATGGCTCCATTGAGCGCTACAAGGCGAGACTCGTTGCAGACGGTCGTGGCCAGCGTTATGGCATCGACTACACCGAGATCTTCTCCCCTACATCCAAAGCCTCGACGCTCCGCATCATCTTTGCTCTTGCTGCTCAGCACGAGCTCCGGCTTCGTTCCATTGACTTCTCCTCTGCCTACCTGAACGGAGATCTCGATGAGGATGTCTACATGACTCAGCCTGAAGGATTCCCACAGGGAGAGCGAGGCCAGCTTCTCAAACTGCGCAAGTCTCTTTATGGGCTTAAGCAGGCTGGTCGTCAATGGCACAAGAAGCTGTGTGCAAAGCTGGAGGCTATTGGCTTCAGCTGTCTCCAGTCTGATCGCTCGTGCTACGTCTTCTTCGATGGCACGGTGCGCATCATCCTCCCCATCTACGTCGATGATGGCATGATTGCTGCAAAGCATGATGCTGACATTGACCGAGTTATTGCTCAGCTTGGCTCTTCATTTAAGGTCAAGGATCTTGGTCCCACAGAGTGGCTGCTGGGGATCAAGGTTGAGCGTGACTCGCCTACTGGAGCGGTGCACCTTTCGCAGCGCCAATACGCTGTGAACATGCTTGAGCAGTTTGGCATGGCTGATTGCAAGCCTGTTCACACTCCCATGACTCCTGGTCTTGTTTTGACCAAAGATGCCACTCCTGAGGAGGCCAAGGAGTACGGACCGAAATATCTGTCCTCTGTTGGCTCTCTGATGTACCTGTCCACGCAAACGCGTTCAGACATCTCCTTTGCTGTTGGCTACCTCGCCCGGTTCAACAGCAACCCAGGCAAAGCGCACTGGGATGCTGTGAAGCACCTAATGCGCTATGTCAAAGGCACGCTTGATTACCGCCTCTCCTATCGCAAAGCATCATCGCCCTCATCCCATCCCTTCACCACTCACTTCGCTGCAGCAAAGCCCGAACCTGATTCCCAGCTTACTGCTTACTCTGACGCATCTCATGGGGATTGCAAAGAGACTGGGAAAAGCACCGGTGGTTATGTGCTTCTGATGAACGGTGCTCCTGTAAGCTGGCGAAGCAAGCTGCAGACTACAGTCGCTCTATCTACTACAGAGGCTGAATATGTCGCAGCTGTGGAGGCTGGAAAGGAGATCAAGTGGGTGCGCAACTTGCTGTTTGAACTGGGCTATGGAGTGTCCGGAGCTTCTCCTCTCCTGATGGACAATCAGTCTGCTCTTTCCGTTGCTAAAAACCCGGAGCATCATGGTCGCATGAAGCACCTTGACTTGGCTTACTTCTGGCTTCGCGATGAAGTTGCCAAGGGCTTTATCGCAGTTTCATACACTCCAACTGAAGAGCAGATTGCGGACATCTTCACTAAACCTCTTCCTGTTCCCACTGTGGAAAAGCTGCGTTCTATGATGGGATTACGGGGGAGCTAGCCGAGATTGGTCTCGTCCCGGGGGAGTGTTGCAGTGTTGGTTTGGACTCTACCATTCTCCCATCTCTGATCCCTTGATCCTATCTGTTCCGATGCTTACTTACATTTGCTTACTGTTTCCTTTGCTTACTGATCATCTCCGCTTATTGATCAGCTTACTGATCACCTGCTTACTGATCTGCTTACTGATCACCTGCTTATTGATCAGGCTGACTGAGCGTTCATAATACTGCTTACTATACATATAGGATACATATATAAGCAGCTAGTTGTAGTCCTGAGTCCTCAGTTCTTACTGTTGACTTCAGGCAAGTACTTACTTCGCATTTTGGCAATACACAGAGTTCTTACTGTTGACTTCAGTTCTCTGTGCCTGCCTGATTCTAACACAAAGTGAGTGGAGATTACCTATATTAACTGCAACGCAGCTGGAGGAGGTGTCAGGGACATGTCACATGTGTAGTCCTGACTGCGGCACGCATATGGGTAGAAGCCGGTGATGACCCTCGTTGAGTCGCGAAGTCGATCTGGGACAGGGGATGATATTTAGCGTGCATGATATTGGGCAAGATATACACAAAGACAGCCAATTCAGTACTATACTGCGATGACTGGAATGCAAGCAATGGTCAAAACTTGAATCTGCGTGGGAAAAAACCAGTCTATATCTAGAGGCACAGGAAATCAAGGTCACTGACTGCAATTAACTGAAAAGGAGCAGATTAGTGAGCAAGTGATACAGTCTACTCTGTCTTAACCCATACCTCTTATAACCCATAACCGGCCTTAACGCATACATTTTTGAGCGATTTTGACCCACTTTTGGCAGAGATAACCCATAGCTTTGCAGTAACCCATAGGTTTTTGGGTCCACCAACCCCTATGGGTTAAGACAGAGTAGACTGTAATGGGAAAGAGATGGAAGTACGGACGTTACAAATGTCTAGTCAAGGAGAATCGATGTTAACCCCCGAAGAACAAAATAAGAAACCTGGGGACACGTACCGCCTTCGTGCTGGCCTGTATTTCCACCTTCTGTTGCTCCTCCTCCTCAGTCAGGTCTTTGTCCAGCTGCTTGAAGGCTTCATCCACATCCACTGGTAGGTCCACTCCCTGCGGTGGCTCCTCTTTCAAGGGGACGCGCCAAGGCCATCACCGCCAATAATCGTGAAAAAACTCCGCCCAGAAGTCTCTTGTAGACTTCTTTTTCGACGACACCTTAAGATATGCTGGAATTTGCTCCTGCATCGACCCTTGGAAGTCACTAGGCGAGCCTCACTCGGCTAGATTCTGGTGGAGATGAGTTGTTTTTGGATTTTAGTGATAGTTGTCTCTTTAGCGGTGCATTTTGTTTGCTCTTGTTCTTTTCCAAGGACTTGTTGCAGTGTGGGTTTGGACTCTACCATTCTCCCATCTCTGATCCCTTGATCCTATCTGTTCCGATGTTTACTTACATTTGCTTACTGTTTCCTTTGCTTACTGATCACCTGCTTACTGATCTGCTTACTGATCACCTGCTTATTGATCAGGCTGACTGAGCGTTCATAATACTGCTTACTATACATATAGGATACATATATAAGCAGCTAGTTGTAGTCCTGAGTCCTCAGTTCTTACTGTTGACTTCAGGCAAGTACTTACTTCGCATTTTGGCAATACACAGAGTTCTTACTGTTGACTTCAGTTCTCTGTGCCTGCCTGATTCTAACAGGTTATGGGCCCCGGCCTTTGAACATCTCTAACTCTTTGAGATCTTCATCCATCTGCATTTTCGCATTTCTGCATCTGCATCTGCATCTCTCCAAGTCCTTATAGTGTGTGTGACCTTTGTAGATAGGAGCACCAACTGTTGGGACGAATCCTCTTTGCGAGGCAGTCTTTGATCCACCAGAAAACAAACGGTAGTCAATCCGTTGATTTTGGGGTTAGGGCCTAAGTGCCTTACAACTGGGTGTTCATTAGCATCACCTACCTACCTACCTATCGTTTCTTCTCCACACACACTCCTGAGGACACCAATTGCCTGTATAGGCATTGGTTCTAGCTTTCTCTTGCTTGCACTTGCACGATGTGGCCTCCTGCGATGTCATCTTGTTCCTCTATTCCTGATCCTGCTCCTGTTGCTGCCCCTGCGCATTTTTGCCTCTTCTGTGGGAAGCATACCCATTTTCTTCTCCAATGTGACCAGTTTCTGGATCTCACTGAGAAGCCTAAAAAGAAGAAGGGTGCAGCAACCCCTCATCATTATGCCTCTCATGCGGATATCACCCTCCACTCTTCTCTAGCTCTGGATGACCGATGGACTGCAGACTCTGGTGCAACTTCGCACATGACAAACCGTCGTGACTGCTTGCTAAATGCACGTCCATGTAGAGTCCCCATCACGGTCGCCAATGGAGGTGTCGTTTACTCCGAGCTTGTGGGGGAGATCCGTCTGAGACCGCTAATAGATGGGTGCTATGCCCAAGAAGTCTTTCTCACAAATGTGCTCTATGTTCCCTCACTTGCTCAAAACCTCATTTCCACCACCTACCTGTCTCGCATTCATGGCTACTCTATTCTCATGCAAGGGTCTGTTATCACCTTTAGCAAAGATGGAGAGACCTACTTTGAAGCGGACATCAATGAGCGGAACCAGGCATTTGTGAGGGAGGCTCCTTCTGTTGGTTCAGCCTTTGCTGCTTCGGTTACCTTGCCTCTTGATCTGGATCTATTGCATCGCCGGCTTGGTCACCACGCTGTTGCAGATGCCCAGAAACTTTTGAGCAAGGGTCTGATCACTGGTGCGAAGCTCACTTCAACCCGGAAGCCAGATCCGATTTGCGAGCCCTGTCTTGCAGGCAAACTGAACGCTGGTTCTTTTCCTTCCACTGGACATCGTTCCAAGGCTCCTCTTGATTTGGTTCACTCTGATCTGAAGGACTACAAGATCTACACCCGAGAGGGCTGGAGATATCGTGTTCTATTCATTGACGATCACACGAGCTTCAAATGTGCATTCCACATGAAGTACAAGAGTGGAACCTTCAATGCATTCAAAATCTTCAAGGCTTATGCTGAGAATCATTTTAAACGCAAAATCAAAGAGTTCCAGGAAGACGAAGGTGGAGAGTACATGTCCACAGAGTTCAAGAACTTCTTGCTCGCTGAAGGCATTGTACGTCGTCATTCGACGAGGAACAGACCACAGCAGAACGGGACAGCAGAGCGCGGTAATCGCACTACCGATGAGCACACTACGGCCATGCTTCATGAAGCCAACCTGCCACCGTCCTTCAGGGCGCTCGCAGCTGCGGCATATCTTCATGTTGCAAACATGCATCCAACCTCTCATATTCCGGAGAACACCACTCCATTTGAGCTGTGGTTTAAACGCAAGCCGGACGTGTCACACCTTCGGGTGTGGGGCTGCCTTGCATACGTGCATGTGCAGAAGGATAAGAGGGACACTTCTGGGATTCACTTCCAGAAGTGCATCTTTGTGGGGTACCCTGCAGAATACAAGGGGTGGACATTCTACAATCCTGTCACCAAAAAGATAGTGATATCGGAGCGTGCTGTCTTCGACGACCGCTACTTCCCTGGGAACAAGCCTTCCATAATGAGGCAATGTCCCAAGACTCCTCCTTCTGCTTTTGTTGAGCTACCTCCTCGCATCAAGCCACAAGTGGTGCACGATGACGGGGGAGACGACGAGGATGACTCTGGTGTTCATCGAGCACTTCCTGTGCCAAATCCCGATCCCATCGAGCCAGCTCCTTCCCCTCCACATTCCGAACCTGCCAGCCGCCCTAATTCGCCTCCACCTCCTGCACAATCCCCATCCAATTCACCATCACCTCCACCTTCGCCTCCTGGTTCTCCTATCGGCATTGCTGCACGCCGCCGCTACCACGGTGTAGCCACGCCTCACATGCCTCGTAGGGACTGGTGGACAGTCAGGAAACCTAGCCCAATGGTCTCTGACTCTGAAGAGGATGTTGAAGAGCTGTTGCAGCCAGATGATGCTCTGCTCATTGCGCATGAAGGAGATACAGAGGACGAAGCGCTTCGAGCTACAAACGATGCATCAGTGCATTTGGCTTGTGCTGCTGTCCAATCTGGCAATCCTCGCACCTATCACGAAGCCTTGCGACGTGAAGATGCACACCTCTGGGAAGAGGCTGCTGTCTCCGAGATAAACTCTCTCCTGGAGAACTGCACTTGGGATGTTATCGATGCACCTCCTGGTGTGAAGCCCATTCGCTCACAGTGGGTTTTCATCATCAAGTACAAGTCTGATGGCTCCATTGAGCGCTACAAGGCGAGACTCGTTGCAGACGGTCGTGGCCAGCGTTATGGCATCGACTACACCGAGATCTTCTCCCCTACATCCAAAGCCTCGACGCTCCGCATCATCTTTGCTCTTGCTGCTCAGCATGAACTCCGGCTTCGTTCCATTGACTTCTCCTCTGCCTATCTGAACGGAGATCTGGATGAGGATGTCTACATGACTCAGCCTGAAGGATTTCCACAGGGAGAGCGAGGCCAGCTTCTCAAACTGCGCAAGTCTCTTTATGGGCTTAAGCAGGCTGGTCGTCAATGGCACAAGAAGCTGTGTGCAAAGCTGGAGGCTATTGGCTTCAGCTGTCTCCAGTCTGATCGCTCGTGCTACGTCTTCTTCGATGGCACGGTGCGCATCATCCTGCCCATCTACGTCGATGATGGCATGATTGCTGCAAAGCATGATGCTGACATTGACCGAGTTATTGCTCAGCTTGGCTCTTCATTTAAGGTCAAGGATCTTGGTCCCACAGAGTGGCTGCTGGGGATCAAGGTTGAGCGTGACTCGCCTACTGGAGCGGTGCACCTTTCGCAGCGCCAATACGCTGTGAACATGCTTGAGCAGTTTGGCATGGCTGATTGCAAGCCTGTTCACACTCCCATGACTCCTGGACTTGTTTTGACCAAAGATGCCACTCCTGAGGAGGCCAAGCAGTATGGACCGAAATATCTGTCCTCTGTTGGCTCTCTGATGTACCTCTCCACGCAAACGCGTTCAGACATCTCCTTTGCTGTTGGCTACCTCGCCCGGTTCAACAGCAACCCAGGCAAAGCGCACTGGGATGCTGTAAAGCACCTAATGCGCTATGTCAAAGGCACGCTTGATTACCGCCTCTCCTATCGCAAAGCATCATCACCCTCATCCCATCCCTTCACCACCCACTTCGCTGCAGCAAAGCCCGAACCTGATTCCCAGCTTACTGCTTACTCTGACGCATCTCATGGGGATTGCAAAGAGACTGGGAAAAGCACCGGTGGTTATGTGCTTCTGATGAATGGTGCTCCTGTAAGCTGGCGAAGCAAGCTGCAGACTACAGTCGCTCTATCTACTACAGAGGCTGAATATGTCGCAGCTGTGGAGGCTGGAAAGGAGATCAAGTGGGTGCGCAACTTGCTGTTTGAACTGGGCTATGGAGTGTCTGGAGCTTCTCCTCTCCTGATGGACAATCAGTCTGCTCTTTCCGTTGCTAAAAACCCGGAGCATCATGGTCGCATGAAGCACCTTGACTTGGCTTACTTCTGGCTTCGTGATGAAGTTGCCAAGGGCTTTATCGCAGTTTCATACACTCCAACTGAAGAGCAGATTGCGGACATCTTCACCAAACCTCTTCCTGTTCCCACTGTGGAAAAGCTGCGTTTTATGATGGGATTACGGGGGAGCTAGCCGAGATTGGTCTCGTCCCGGGGGAGTGTTGCAGTGTGGGTTTGGACTCTACCATTCTCCCATCTCTGATCCCTTGATCCTATCTGTTCCGATGTTTACTTACATTTGCTTACTGTTTCCTTTGCTTACTGATCACCTGCTTACTGATCTGCTTACTGATCACCTGCTTATTGATCAGGCTGACTGAGCGTTCATAATACTGCTTACTATACATATAGGATACATATATAAGCAGCTAGTTGTAGTCCTGAAGTCAACAGCCGGGGGAGTGTTGCAGTGTGGGTTTGGACTCTACCATTCTCCCATCTCTGATCCCTTGATCCTATCTGTTCCGATGTTTACTTACATTTGCTTACTGTTTCCTTTGCTTACTGATCACCTGCTTACTGATCTGCTTACTGATCACCTGCTTATTGATCAGGCTGACTGAGCGTTCATAATACTGCTTACTATACATATAGGATACATATATAAGCAGCTAGTTGTAGTCCTGAGTCCTCAGTTCTTACTGTTGACTTCAGGCAAGTACTTACTTCGCATTTTGGCAATACACAGAGTTCTTACTGTTGACTTCAGTTCTCTGTGCCTGCCTGATTCTAACAGGACTAAGCACAATATCGAGCACATTACAATGGCAACCAGCACTAGATTTCAAGTGATATAAGTAAAGACAGGATCCCCCTGCCATTTCCTGAGCTTCAAGACTTCAAAGTTCTATCCACTCCTTGAGCTCTTGGAAATTCATCTGTACGTTCACTTCCGTTGATTCAACGCGTTTGAATAGATCGGACATGTTTGAACACGTCGGTGCGTGTTCCACCTCTTGCATTGTTTCTTGCTGACCTCGTGTTGCCTCAGTCACAGCCTTTGCGTCTCCATCTCAACCGCACAGCGTCTCTGTGAAACACAAAACTTTTCCATTGTGGAGACGTGTCCCGCAACTATTGTGCCTACGTGTCCGGTGTGACGTCTTTATTGTTCCTCCTTTTTCACTGCACTCAACTGTCCCAGTTGACGTGGCTATAGAAGGGGCTCCTCCTTCGTTCAAAATTTTCCCATTCCGTTCTTTCACCCCGTTTCTCGACTGCTCATTCAGTCACAGATCTTTCTGCCATGGTCCTCCAAATCCCCGGCTCTCTTTCCCAAGCCAGCGAGGACATTATTTGAAAAGTCTTCAAAACCCTTCGTGTAACCAACTATGACGATCCTGTTGATCAAGACACGTTCCTTGTGTTGCCCTCGTACACTCGTAATCCTCGTGCCACAAAGCTTGTATTATATATCTCAGAATTTGATTCAATTCGGATCCAGTTGCTTTGCACAGTCTCCTAATGCTTATTGTGATTGCCTAATGTAATCACACGTCATATATGTGTTTTCTACTACATCAGCGCAGCCAGAACCACCCCAATGCAAAACAAACCTGCACGATTCGAGCTCGGGTGTCTGAGGAGGACACCAATGTCGCTGAAGTGTCCTAAAGGAGTAAAGACAATGTCGATGTGATGCGAGCGAGCGAGTGTCGATGTGAGGCAAGCGAGCGAGCAGCAAAGAGTGAGGGAGGTGGAGGCACACTTTCGAGGGAGACAGCAAGTGCATGCAGGAGAGAAAGTGTGAATACAAGGAGGAGGAGTTGCAGGATGTAAGTGAGGGATGGATATACAGGGACAGTGTTGTGCGTATAAGTTGTTATACGTGAGGTCCTCCAGAAGCGGTGTTGTTCGGGAGTTTCCTGGTTCCGCTCGATGTCCGCTTCAAAGTAGGTCTCTCCATCTTTGCTAAAGGTAATTACAGACCTTTGCATGAGGATAGAGTAGCCATGAATGCGGGACAGGTAGGTGGTGGAAATGAGGTTTTGAGCAAGTGAGGGAACATAGAGCACATTTGTGAGAAAGACTTCTTGGGCATAGCACCCATCTATTAGCGGTCTCAGACGGATCTCCCCCACAAGCTCGGAGTAAACGACACCTCCATTGGCAACCGTGATGGGGACTCTATATTAAGCATCGGAACAGATAGGATCAAGGGATCAGAGATGGGAGAATGGTAGAGTCCAAAGCCACACTGCAACAAATCTAAGCACGGAGGAGAAATCCGATTGGGATGTCAAAGCGGAGAAGATGAAGCCGGTGACGTTTCAATGTCCGATATCCACAACTGAAATGGTGTACACATTGTTGAAGGATGTTTCAGAAATCAAGCCGACTTCAGCGAGAACATTCACCTCCCACTCACTAAGAAGTCTCTGCCAGGGAGGGCTCCTCAGTGATGCGGAGATGATGGTTTTCTATGCATATCGGGAGGTTGAAAGCAGAGATATCCAAGCCGACACGTAAGCATGATTTTTCTTATTTTTGTACGAATGACTCAACGACTCATACTACAGTGTTCATGGACACTTGGCACAAAGGTACGGCACTCCTTGGACATCTTGGACAGATAGTGTCATTCCCCGTATGTCCATTCATATGATGTGGTGGTGCCAGGTCTTCATGGTTGTCTGTTTGCAGGCCCTGCCACCGTTCCTTTGTCTTCCATCATTGTCGGTGACAATGGCAGCGTAGTTTTCCCTGCAGCGGACCTTGAAAATATGTCCGTCGCCAATACATGGTTCTTTCTGCAAGAATATATTGAGCAGTGCTGGAGTAATTCCACTGGGTCTCATCCCAGGACAGACAATGCTTACTCTCACCTCAGTGCATAAAACACTGGGCAAAACAGCTTCACTCCCTCTACCATAGCCTGAGATTGTATCCAATGCACCTAAATTTTATGACGCAGCAATATTCGAGGAGTCAACCATTCTGGACAACGATCCACCTCCGCCTCCGCCGGCCGCATCTCAGCCTCCACCTCCACCTCGGCCTGCCTCATCCCTGCCCCCGCCTTCCCAAAATGGGCGGGCACCAACTCCGCCACCTTCATCTTCTTCACTGTCTCAAGGCTCTTCAAAGAACTCTTCTCATTCTCATTCTCGCTCTCCCTCGCAGCGTCCCCGTCCCTCGACACCCCTCCCGCCCTCCGCCCAAGAAGAGCGGGAAGAAGTGAAAGAAAAAAAGCAAAGAAGGTGCCCTCTCGATTGCTTTTAGCAGCCCCAGATCTAATGAGCAATCAGTACAGATATCGACACTGCAGGAATTGAACCTGGAAGCGAAGAATGACCCAGCAAAAAAACGGCAAGGTTTTACATTCTATTTGTTAAGCTATCCTCAAGAATGGTCTCTACAGGAAAGTGGCCAGACAGGAGCCAGGTGGGGAACCGGTGCTACGACACTCATCACGCAGTGCTGCTCTAAAGCCAGAGCATTCATCGAGCACAGCACTCCTCAAGCAGGGACAGATGGTCCAGTCGAAGAGCACAACTAAGCCACGCTACAAGTGAGTGTACAGGCGCCCGGGACATGACTGGGCTCATATTTTCCCCCAGAGGCTACGCTGCGGAGCTTGTTGATAACGATCCTCCCTGGAGCTGAAGACGATGGGGAGGACTAGACTTAATGTCGCCCGCACGGGCATTCAACTGCCATGACTCATGCACGACTCATAAAAAATCTGTGTTCATTACACGCGGTTCAACACCAGTTGCAAAAACTGTTTGATCTTCGATTTGTGTTGTACACCGTTCATTATGATCTATGTTCAGTGCACTCAATTCAACACTGATCTGTACAGACACCAAGTTTAAGCAGGATGTTGAACAGTGTTCCAATTTTCAACTTGAATTGAACATCACGCAGTGTGAAGAACACTGTTCTGATCTTTGTTGTTCAACCCGAGTCAAACACCTCTCAACCAAACCATTTAGATCAAGTTCTATTAAATCTTGATTGAACCGCGGCTATATGCGGTTCAATGGGTGATTAATCGAAGTGGCTTTACACTGAGCTGGCTGGGTTGAAGAATGAACACTGATTTACAATGCAACGCATGATGTTTAAACAAACTTACAGCTCTTTGCAGAACAACATGCATGGACGGTTTTTCTGCCGTTTTGGTCACGTTTTGATCTTTTTCAGTCGCACACTCGCCCTGGGCTCAAGTCTTATGCGTTTGCCTCGAATGTTGGACCATTCGAACGGCGTAACGTAGGCGCATCGGATGGCCGACTCAGATTTTTTATTTTCAACATATATTGCTTTCGTAGGACGAGGGACTGTATTTGGTCGCTCTTTTTTGTATCGCACAGCTGCACCGTTGTGTAAACCGGCCAGAATCATGTGGTTTTTTTTATTAGGATATGTCGAACATCCTGCCCAGCGGACTGTTTACTTGGATATGCCTCATTTGTCCTATAGAAAATGAAATTTATTGTGCAAGCGGCCAGATTTGGGTGAGAATCATTGTCAGAGGAATCCCGCTGTTTTGGTTTGTTCCCTGTCAGCGTTTCGACCAGAACACACCTCGGGATTGAATAAAGACATCCACTGGTTCAAATCTCGACCAAAGTGCCACTTCGCGTCGCGCGACGGGCCGCAAGCCATTAGTCACATTTCACGTGGCATGATCCGGTCACGCTCTCTCTTCCGTCTTACTCACACGTACCATGCCTCGTAAACCACCGAATACACCTGTCCAGCACCATTACTCAAAAGATCTCAAGCAGCGGGTCATCTACCAAACCCATATACTGCACAGAGGGACCACAGAAATTACGAGTATGTAATCGTTCATTTAATCATCTCGATTGAGGATTTTGAGTGCGAGTGAAAAGACTTGTCCCTCCAAAATGTCAGAAGCCTTGGCTGTGTTTGAAGTCTTTTTTTACAATATACACTACAACTGTTGTGATAAATTAGTGGCTGTCCATCTCAATTGAATACGTCCGCGTGTTGGTTCGATTCCCGATCTCACCGCCTCTTTTCTGTCCACCGACTAGTGACCAGATATCTTATGCTTGACAACAACTAGACACTGAGGCGACGTAGCTATATGCACATTAATAGTCACAGAAATGTATAAAGTGGTGCAGTGTATACCCACATTCACTTCAATATATGTTTGATATACATTGATCTCCCTAATCTCAGTTCTGTTGCGTTCTCCGATGATGTTCAGGAACAACAGTGCGTCCTAGGACTTCATTTTGCCCAATAACACAGGGAATCGGACAGGTTTTGTTATTTCTTAACTCCTCATGTCCACGCCCTCATTGTTGGCAGTGAAATGGAAGACTGCAGTTCCCCTCCAACGCAAGCCGGATGTAAGAAGGGGAAATTGAAACAGCAACTGGCCAAGTAGGACTTCCAAGTAATTATACCCTGACCATATTCCTCAAGGGCACCGGATGTGGACAAGGATGATGGCTTGCCTGCTTGACTTTGGTGGTGGTTTCGAGGGAGTAGTGTCATCCTGGATCATTTGTACCTATCCCTCACTGACTGTAGGCTTCAGTGATAAATCAAGATTGAACGTCAAGGAGAAAAAGTACGTACGTCATATTTCATATACCATCCCAAGCTAATAAGCCTGATAGACGAAACACCAATAAAAGTAAACCAGGCAAACACGACCAGTGTGTTTCATGTTTGTACCTTATCTTTTACAGGAGTTCCTGAAAATAATGGCAAACACATTTCTTTTTTTTAAAGCTTCCCGAAAAGGAAATTCTCGTGTATGCCTTTCATTTGCCTCTTTGCAGTCTTATCTCTCGGTCCAATTGCTCCAAGCCGTGTATCTGCGGGCTTCCTGGGACACAGAGACCTCCTGTTTTGACTTTTGGCCGGAGTGTTGCACATTTCTTGAGGACAGCTAACTGCGGGTGTTACAAGGCCCGATATGACACTGTTGGATTAGAATATGGCACAGAACAGATGACAATACACCAGAACCACTTTCAGAACCTTCGGCATAGGTGAGAGACAGAAAGGAAAGAAATACACAAGAATTTCCTTTTTGAGAATTGTAAAAATAAAAATTGTGTTTGCCATTATTTTCAGGAACTCCTGTAATCTCATTGTTCTTAGGTCGCTAGATTCTGCGGAGCCAGCAGCCTCTGAGATGGAGCATGCACCCCAAAGAAGAAGTCGAAACCTGGGCCCGCCAGCCACCACTCATCTGCACTCCGAAAATGTCAGGGCCATACCGTGCGTGTCCTTCCCGCTTATTTTCGTAAATTGACCCTGATCCATGTAGCAGTTTGCCAAAGAAATACAAGTTCCCAAGCTTGCCTTTCAAGACAAGGGGTTGCGATCTGTGTGCAAAAAATTGCCCAGACTTTGGTGAGCCTTGCTGTCGTGCTCAAACAGCCTACTCACCTTCCCACTGTGCGCAGTCAAGGCAGTTTCACGAAATGGAGCTCCGCAGAGGGCAGTGGCCAGTTCCTATTCTCTGACTGGCCTGACATTTGCCCCGTGGTCCAACCTCGATCACCTCCCTCGAGTGTGTATTTTTTATCAAATTTTTATACCTATTGCTACAATATTTTGTCTGACCATTTCACGGCAGACCATTGAGTATCCAGTCCCTGCGTCATTTCGGAATCACAATGTTTATCTTTATTGTTTGTTTGCCCGAAGTGGAACACAAAACCGGTTGTCCCACTTCCAAGCATGCACTTGTGAATCAGAACTTGCTGGTTGTGGACTCTTTGGCCATATAAGAGGGCCATAAAATTGCAGAATGAGTTTCCAGTCCCTGTATACATTCACAATGTTTACTTGTACCCAAATTGGACGAAGCTTGATGGCCCTTCAATCTGAAGTTTGTATCTCTTGTTTTTGCTCAATGCCCGATAATGAGAAGTAATAGTAACAGGCCTGGCTCAGACGGACATGTTTTTGTTGTTGTATCAGGCGAGTGCCATCAATGGACATAGGTGTCAATGTTGGGCCCTTGTTTGTTTATATCTGTGGCTGTCCATGTTACCCTCACTGCATCTCTTGTCTTTCTTTCCCCTCATGTCGGTACCTCAACTTGTGTATTCTCCAATACATGCTGGGCCTCTCAGCCTATGCATGATGACAGCTGGTCATCTCTTCCTGCCGATGCCTCAGGCCCAAATCATGCGCAGTTTTTGGCTGCAATGCAAGAGCTTAATCGCTCAGGGTACCCCGAAGACACTGAAGACAATGGGGATTTTAGGATTGCTCTTGGACTGTCCTCAATCTTCGGCAACAAGCACTGCTCCACTACTTCGTACAAGTCCGGCACAGGTCTCGCTTGGTCTTGTCCTCCTGAGTGCCCGAAAAGGGTGCTACACCCACCTGTGCAGGTTGAAGTCCAACATTTTGGGATGACCTTTGCTGTAGGTAACTCTGCCTTACAACAGTCATACCACGGCTTAATCACGCTCAGCTTGTCAAAAAACTCATCAAATTGGATACCCACTTGGCCACTTTTAGCACAAGCACTGCTGCACCACACCCCCCTCTGTTTCGATTACACTGCCTAATCTTCAGCCAACCGAGTCGTCCTCTGCTGCGCCTGCTAAAGTCACCACCATTGAATCCCTTGAGTCGGTGCTTCTTTTCTCTAGAATCAAAAGCACAGGGTGTCGAAGGCGTCTGATGCGGAGCTGGATAGCCACCTTGTATATATGTGTCATACAAAGAACATATAAGTACGAGTTCCTGCCGAGCAAAGCCACGGCCCTACACCCAAGTCAACGGAGCGACAAAGTCTGCTGGGCACTCAATCGGGGCTGTCGGTAGTAGATATTTTGCTCCGACTAAGGCTCGTCACGAGTTAACTCGTGAGTCGACCCGGATCCGTGGTCCGAGTACCCGCAATGTTCAGAGCCCTACTCGGATCCGTGGGAAACTCAGACCTGCGGGTCAAAATACTCGCGGATCCGGGTTTCCCACAGATCTACTTGCGAGTACTTGCGGGTCAATTTCTTCCTTTAGTTAGGGTTCCGCACCGTAACGTATCGATACGGTCATACGTACGTACGTACGGACATTTGTCCGTACCGTGAGCCCCCAACTTGTCCTCCAAAATGTCCGTACGTATACGGAGGCGGCCCCGTACGTTCCGTACCGTATGGCCCGTATACGGCCGTATACGTGTGCCCCATCCATTTTGGACTGTTTCAACCTGGAATGGCCCGGCGAGGCCTCCGGCAAGGCTATCAGCGCCATCTGAAGATCCCCAGAGGCTGCCGGGATCATTCACCGATGATAGCGCCGGCCGTACAGTTAGCCAGGCAGACCGGGAAGGTGAAGGGCATCACGCGGCAGATATTTGTCATCGGCAACCTTGGGATTCCAACATGAATTTCAGTCGAAATCATTGGTAGTCTGTCCTAAACCGGACCCCAATCGCATCCAGCATGGTTGAATCTCTTACAGGAGGCTCAAAACTGCACCCAAAATAGTTGAACAACGAAGTGTGTATTGATCCGTACGTATCACGTATACGGCCGTATTTTACCCGTACCGTACCGTGCCGGCTTGAAGACCTTTCTTGGCTCTCCGTACGTATGGCCAAGACCATCCGTACTCACGTATTTTGATCCGTACCGTATACGTACGTTACGGTGCGGAACCCTACCTTTAGTGTTATTCGGATGAATCTCAGAGTTTTGAACAACTTACAAACTCACGGTTCAAAATGATTTTCTAGAAATCACGACCCGGATCCGCAGAAACCCGTGGCCACGGGTACTCAAACTCGCGGGTCAACTTTCCCACGAGTATTCCCACGGGTAAACCCGGGATGACTCGCGGGTGACCCGCACTCGTGCCATGCCTTAGCTCCGACCCAGTACACGATTTTAGAGAACGGCAAGATGGAACACTTCATTTTGGCTCCATAGCAGTGATGTATGCCTCTAAAACAGATTTAAAGACATTTTCCCTGAATTTTCGCGTGCCAGCTGAGCGAGAAAAAAACCAACGGTGTCAACTTTACGATCAAAGTTTCATCGTAAAGTTGACACTGTTCATTTTTATATTGAGCAAGCCCTCTGGATGCTCCATAAACAAGTGGTAATACATCTTAAATATATGTAAGCCCTTCTATGGAGAGGAATTTCTGAATTGTGGCTTCTTCGACGAGCTATTCCGTAGTCCTACAAGTCATGTGCATTGCATCGACGGCGGCATATTCACACTGCTGCAAGCATGTTGTTCGTGTAAATCAATTTTCTGGCAATGTGTGGATAATCATCTATCCTCCGGCTAAGTTTTTATGGCCTCACATATTCAGAAACACGGTTCGTGTAAATCAATTTTCTGGCAATGTGTGGATAATCATCCATCCTCCGGCTAAGTTTTTATGGCCTCACATATTCAGAAACACGGTCTGTAATCCATCCTCTCTGAGCCGATGATTTGAAGTTTCACAACGGCGTTCGGAACCAATCGGAACACATTTGCACCCTATCCAAGGCTCTTTACATTCTTGCAGGGTCTCCATGCTGCACTGTTCTGAATTGTTGTGACTCGAAGTTAATTGAACATCTATCAAGGAAGGAATCTATTGCAAACTAATTATTAATTGCTCCTGAGTTCATCATCGACCTCCATCTCCTCGTCATCCTCATCCTCTGTATCCTCCAGATTTATCTCCTCCTCCTCTTTGTCCTCAGCATCCGAGTCAGGAAGCACATTGATCTCCAGGGGGAATGCAACGCCGGTGTTTATGTATTGTTCGCGCTCCTTCAAAGTGAGCACAGTGAAAAACTCAGGAGTAAAGAAATCAACAGGGACGTCGGGCGGCAAAATCACCCCGATGTCGGAAGCTGGAAGCCACCTGATAATCCCACATATCACCTCTAGTTAGTGGTTACAGATGGTAAGCTTGCAGCCACTAACTAGAGGGCGCTTTTCACTCCATGGAACAGGCCCGGTTAGCCACGGTTCTACCGCTCCACCGCTTCCACCAACTAAGGGGTCAGCGCGAAAATGCTTACCATTCCACCGCTTCCACCCAAAATTGGAGGTGCATTAGGTACCTTAGCAGGGTCAGTAAAATTTTGTGATTCAGCTTATGCCACGGCTTCCACCGTATGCTTTCAATAAAATTTGTGACCCGCCTTATTCTACGGCTTCCACCAACGGCTGTCAGTAAAATTTTGTGACCGGATAGCTGCCACCGCTTCCACCAAGTGGGGTCAGTAATTTTTGTGGCCCGCATTATGCCATCGCTTCCACCAAAAAGCAGTCAGCTTTTTTTTGTGACCGGATAGCTGCCACGGCTTCCACCACCGCGAGTGGACTTGTGTTGGTTTCGTTTGTGATCCACCGGCATTCTACGGCTTCCACGGGTTCAGTAAAGAACTTGGTCAGTAAATTTTGTGATACACAAATAATTCCACCGCTTCCACCAGCCCAAGTGGACTTGTGTTTCTTCTAGGATCCATTCCATGCCTTCCACCGCCCCCAAATTCACTCAAAACACAGAAGACGTCATTGGATTCATCAAGAAGAAAGACACAGTATAGAAAAGGCATAAAGAAATCGTAGATGTCCGTTTACAAGCTAGTAGAGATGTCCGTTGGCATGTATGGAGGCAACTAGCAAAGGAACAATGCGAGTATAAAGAGAAGGAGAGAAGCACCGCAAGGAAGGGGGAAGGGACTCAGTCATCCTCGGCGTCAGGAACATACTCGTCCTCAGCCGCAGCAGCCTTCTTTGGCACTTTGGACGAACGCGCCTTGGGCTTCTTCGGAGCGGGCTTGAGGGGCTTGGCGGTGGCGGCCTTCTGTGTATTGGCCGCCTCAGCTGCCTGCTGCCTCTTTGCCTCGCTGACCGCAGTAGCCTCCCTCGCCGCCCGGACTTTGTTGCGCTGCTCGAAGAACGCCCGTGTGCGGGGATCGAGGTCTGGGTCATTGAGGTCCGGCGTCTTGTTGCGCTCGTCGTCACCGGATCCCTTCTCTTGTTCGGGCTCATCGTCGCTGTCAGGAACCACCGAAGCACTCTTGTGGTTCCTATAAGTGGGCTTGGGAACGGGGCGCGCCTTTTTTGGTGGAGGCGGTGCGGTGTCTTCATCGGTGGAGTCGTCGTCGTCACTGGCGCGAGGATTGGCAGCGTACCTGAAGGCCCGCCCGTTGGCAGGCTGCTCCTGGTCGCTCCGCTTGCGCTTCCCCGAGGACTTCTTCTTCCCTTTGGCGTGTTCCACCTCTCCCCCAGCCTCAGCCTCCGCCTCAGCCTCCGCTGCCTCTTCTACCACCTTCTTGGGCTTCTTTTTCTTCTTCTTTGGCGGCTCCTGCGTCTCCTCCTCCCTGTTCTTCTTCTGTGCCTTCCGCTTCTTCTTCTCCTCCGGCGTCTCATCCTTCTTCTTCTTCTTCACTACCGCCCCCTCCGTCTCAGCCCCACCCTCCCCTCCCTCCTCAACAACCTTGTCCTTCCTCTTCCGCTTCCCGCTGCCGCCCACCCCCTTCTGAGCTGATGCTCCTTCCAACGCTACCGCTGCCGCCTCAACCAGTTTCTGCGCCTCCCGGCGGGGCTTCCACGTCTTCTCCCAGTTCTTGACCTGCTTAGGGAACTGGATGAGCAGCCCCTTGTGCTGAGCGGGCTCAATGTCGACCCAGCGGCAAGTCTTGTCCTTCAGACGCTCCCAAAGAACGTCGATCCCCTCCGCGCCGCCAGAGCCAATGGTGGACAGTGCTTGGAAGGGGAGGTTCTCGGGCCACCCAATGAGCTGCACCCCCATTGCTGCCTTGATGCGCTCCAAGTAGTTGACATATTCCATATTGACAGGTCCAACGCCAAAGGTCGCACCTTCATTTTGAGTAAGGCCGGAGTGCGTGTAAACAGAAGAGATGTGCGCTTACCAAGGCTGCTCTTCAACATGTCAACGGACTCTGTCCGTCTGTCCTGCCCCTTCACCGGCTTCACGTCATCAGAGAAGCACCCCCATCTGTGCAACTTCTCTGGCAGCTGGCCAGGCGGCATCTTCAGGACCTCGGCGACAAACGTGCAGGCCGCCGGGGAGCCAAGAATCTGGGGGCGAATGGTGTCGTTGATGTTGGAGCCGGCAATGACAAGGAGCGAGCGTGCTCCCGTGCGCTTCTCCAGCAAGATAAGCTAAAATGATAAAGTCAGCTTCCACCACTTCCACCATTCCACGGCCTCCACGTACCTCGTCGTGTAGAGCACCGCCCGTGAGATAGGCATCCCGTGAAGCTTCCGCGTTGGACAAACGCACACCTGACTCCTTCTGCTCCAGGTGCTTCTCGTAGTCCTCTCGCAACTGGACAAGGTCCTCCTCGCTCCACGTGCCCTCAGGCTCCGCAAGCACAATCTCCCTCACGTCCTTCAGGAGCAGACGTTCACCCGGGCCCTTTCCTAAAGAATTATCAACTCACTGCTTACACAAGCGGGGAAAAAAACTCACCCTCGTTTAGCTCTGCAGCCCTCCACCACACTTTGGTGTTGTACAGATTGTAGCCGCGCTTCTTCTTCAATTTGGATGTCCCCGTCATCATCGCGTGAACCTCGTCGAGCCCGAGGTGGAACTCGTTGGCGAGGTCCTTCGCCTTCTGCTCAACCTCCACATTCCAAAGGTTGACCGCCGCTTTGAGCCCCGCACGCGCCTCTTTCTTCTGCTGTTTCTTGAGCAGAAGAGTATTCTCCATAGCCGTACCCTTGCCCCGAGACTTTACCTCCGGTTGTTTTGGCAGCTCGGGGTTCCGCTCATGGTGACTGTCGAGATTTTGCAAAGCAAATTTCTCGAGGGGTGCGACGGGCTTTGGTGGGAGGGGCGGTGGAGGCGGTGGAGGCGGTGGAACAGCGTCTTGAGGAGGAGGCGTCTCCACCGGTGGCTCGGTGGGCGGTGGAGGCGGTGGAACGGCGTCTTGAGGAAGAGGCGTCTCCACCGGCGGCTCGGTGGGCGGTGGAGGCGGTGGAACGGCGTCTTGAGGAAGAGGCGTCTCCACCGGCGGCTCGGTGCGCGGTGGAGGCGGTGGAACGGCGTCGTGAGGAAGAGGCGTCTCCACCGGCGGCTCGGTGGGCGGTGGAGGCGGTGGAACGGCGTCTTGAGGAAGAGGCGTCTCCACCGGCGGCTCGGTGCGCGGTGGAGGCGGTGGAACGGCGTCGTGAGGAAGAGGTGTCTCCACCGGCGGCTCGGTGCGCGGTGGAGGCGGTGGAACGGCGTCTTGAGGAAGAGGTGTCTCCACCGGCGGCTCGGTGCGCGGTGGAGGCGGTGGAACGGCGTCTTGAGGAAGAGGAGTCTCCACCGGCGGCTCGGTGCGCGGTGGAGGCGGTGGAACAGCGTCGTGAGGAAGAGGCGTCTCCACCGGCGGCTCGGTGCGCGGTGGAGGCGGTGGAACGGCGTCTTGAGGAAGAGGAGTCTCCACCGGCGGCTCGGTGCGCGGTAGAGACGGTGGAACGGCGTCTTGAGGAAGAGGCCTAGGGGCCCAGACCGGCGCAAACACGCGACCTTCAGCCAGAAGCTCGTCAATGTCGCTGTCGTCGTTCTCTTCCTCAACCTCGGTCAACGACTTGGGCCGGGTGGCACCTGGGCTGACAGAACGGGACGGGGAGGGCCCAGAGAGGCTGCTAATAGGAGGGACATCGAGATCTGTAAAGCCCATTAGCATTGCCCGGTAAACAAGTTTTTAAAAAAACCCACCCTCCTCATGCTCCTGCCCCTGCTGCTCCTCCTCTTTCTCCTCATCCTCCCCCTGATCGGAGTGTCCATGGTCCCCCTCCTCCTCGTTATCCCCCTGGTCATCGTCGGAATCCTCCGGTGGTCGAGTTCGAGTCGTTACCACCATCGTGCGCAACTGGCGTTTATGGCCCTCCGGCAGTGGCCCCCGGGGCGGTGGGGCTCTTGAGCCCTTCATACGACCTGTTTTTCTCCTTGGACTGGCTGGAGCCTTCCCGCTAGAGCGCAGCGAGCGGCCGCCCGCGCTAGGAGCTGTCGAACGTGTCACACGGCCTGGGGTGTCTGGACAACACAAGTTAGTAGTGAATGGTGTGTATCGCGCAACATACCTGGCATTTTCTACTTGAGGCAAAGGAATGGGTCGAAGTGGTTGTGGTGGTGGAAGCGGTGGAACGGTCACAATGGTGATCAAATCAACGGAGAATTTCCCATCACGTGTCATTTCCACCGCTTCCACTGCCTCCACAAAAACCCTCCTCACCTTTCACCTCTGCCATGCCGCCATACAACAGCAATCTGGACTTGCGGGATAAACACCATATGGAGTGTACGTTTGCGGGTTGCTTGAAGGACATTTAAATTAACCTATTGCTGTTTTTAGACATGATTTACATGGTTTCACAGAGCGATTGGCCCATCCAAGTCCTCTCCGACTTGCATATGGCGTACCTGAAGGAGCGGCAGATCTATGGTGCGCCACCTTTCTTGCCGAGTGCCCCTGTTTTGAGACAGGTGATTTTCTAAGCGTGCGCCAAGGCGATTGATAGGATCCGGCAGCGAGTTCATGCGGAGATCCACGGTGGACCCGACCCTCGCCCGTATCCTGCAGGGTCGTGGGGCTCAGAAGCCCCCACTATTGAAACACATTGGTTGACCCACTTGGAGCCCCAAGTCCGATTCCCACAGCTCGTTGAGATGCCGCTTGGCGTTTGGTAGATAGCCTGATGTAGATTCCATGGAAGAATTCACGCCTTGGTTTGGAGAACGTTTTTGAAGAATACAGCGTGATATATTGAGGCAAAAACAAAAAGAATACACCAGCGGCAGCAGATCGTAAGTATTGTGAGCGCGAGAAGAGGCAAGAGAGACAAAATCAATCTGAGATGTACACGTCCGAGTCAGAATCGAAGGCGTTCACGGACGGCTCACCCCACATCGCCTCGGAGTCTGAGTCCTCTGCACCACCCTTCAGAAGACGAAGGCTTCTGCGAAGCCTCGACGCGCATGCGGTGCGTGCTTGGCGGCGTCCAGCGTCAGTGAGTCGTGCGGGATACGGGGGCCGGCCACCATCCCAGCGAGTTTCTACCTCGTTTGCAAGACGCTCCCCGTCTGCGAGAGCTCGGGCCTGGGCCTCCGAATGACCGGCCGCAAAGTGGGCGGCATAGCGGGAGTCCTCTGTTGTCAGAAAAGTTGTGGGCCGAGAGGCGGCTACGCGCTCAAAGTGGTCGAGGGCGTCAGTAAGGTCGGTGTACACAATGCCGGTACCCGAGATGGCGTAGCGAAGGGCAGCGACAGCGGCACGCTGCGGGGCAGCCGCAGGTGCGGGCGCACGGGATTTGGGTGTTGCGGAGGCCACAGGGCAAGAGCGGCGGGGAGTCACAGGAGTAGCAGGCAGCACGGGTGCTACAGGAGTGGCCATTGGTGCAGGGATGGGTGCTGATTGCCCGCTTTGAGGATTGGCGGGATGGTCGTGCTCGCCCGCATCGCAGCAGTCATGCCATGCGGGGAGGGATAGATTGTAGCTGTCGTATTTGACGGCGCCGCCGCGAGTCACACCCTCCGACACTCGCTGTGCTGGCTCCCTGCGGAGACGCATTAGAATATGAAAGATTAGAGAGAAAGGTTTGACGCACCAGCTAGGGTATACTCCGCGGCCAGGAGCTTTTGCCTGCGGGCTAGTAACGAGATACACCTTGCCGGAAAGGGATGCCCCGTGGATGGGCGGTGAGCAGTAGTACGGTGAAGACATGGTGGGCGTATTGGACAATGATCAACCAACACGTGCAATTAAAATGATCCCATAAGTTATTAACAGCACTTCCACGGCTTCCACCGCTTTTTGACACCTTGGGTCACAAATTTGTGGGGAATTCCACCGCTTCCACGAGAATTTTCCCATTAATCAAAACCCTGCCTAGTATTTGTAGATATAGCGAAATGACCCGTCATCGCGTTCGATGCGGACAGTGTCGTCGGGGGGGACGTACAGGGCATCGGCAAGCCTCTCCCTTTCCTTCTCCTTTTTCTTTTCCTGGTACACCTCCCACTCCAGCTTGTAGTCGCGAGTCCCAGTTCTTTTCTCTTCCGGCCGCTTTTCCCGTCCAAGTCGTTTGTATGAAGCTTCAACACGCTGTAGCCTCCGCTTCCATGAGCGGAATTCTCGGTGTCTAGAAGAGCGCCGCTGGTCAATGACGACACGAGGATAAAGATTGCACTGACTTGGCTTCATAGTTGCGGCTGGCTTCCCGAGCACGCTCCTGGTACTTGAGAAGGGCAGCGGGGTCTTGCCTAAGCTGAGCGCGATGGCTGTCGGCACACAATGCAGTGATTAGAAGGTTACGTGGGCAACATATAGACCAATGTACTGAGCCATCTGAATTCGGGATTTTTGGGCCAGCTCTTCCTTGTTTCTGGACGAATAAGCTGTACGGATGTGATAGTATGACTGTAGAACTCACTTATCACGATACTGAGCCAATGCCTTGCGTCTAGCCAGCTTTGTGCAAGAGGGTGAAATGTTCATCAAACTTGAGTTTCCAGCGGTTTCCAGCCTATATATAATAATAGAGGTGTTCCTGATACCATCCAGTAGTAGCAATAGTACCCACCTATCATCCTGAGCCATAATTTGTGGAAGTCTCCAAAGTTGTGTCGTGGTGGTGGTCAAGAACAAAAGACGTTTGGAAGAAACAAGTGCCAATGTGGTCCATTTCTCATCATGACTTGAAATACCTCAATATATGAGCAATAAATCCAACATTTATTTGGGAGATACCTGGACATCGAAACCCAAAGTCTACCTCCCCAGAATAATTTAATATACACACTCTGTGGTATAGAGACATTATCTTTGGGCGTGGTGATGTCCCAAGTTGGCGTACAAGGCAGTCCGAGTTGGCGATCACAATTGCGGGCTACAAAACATTCAAACACACTACCTTTTCCGATGGAAGCGGTGGAAACAGTCTATTTTCATGTGGAAGCAGTGGAAATCCATTACATTTTTGTGATCATATAGACGGTGGAAGCGGTGGAAGGGAAATGACTTGGAGGCAATACGGTAAAGATGGCAGGAATTCTACATAGCCTTGAGCTCGTCAAGGGTGGAGAACATTGCAGCGGCCTCCCTTGCCCGACGAAGCCCCAGCTCCTTCTCCTCCTGCCTGCCCTCCGCCGTCAAAGTCGCAAGGTACTCCTCCTCCGTCTTGAATCCATGCTCCACCCAACGAAAGAGGCCGCCGGCGGTGTATTGAGTGAAAGAGTAGCGGCGCTCATGGGGAGCAATGGGGATATTTGAATGGAATATGGCGGCGCTAGGAATGATGATTGTGCAGCCCGGAGGGAACTCTAAGATGAGCCTGCAGTCCCAGAGGATGAGATGCCCGCCTTTCTTGTAGTCAAAGCGGCCGAAGGCGGTGATGGGGCACCATCCGAGGGCAAAATTGGCAAAGTCGCGGTGCCCGAGGGCGCAGGTGTGTGGACCAAGATTGAAGGTACACGCGGAGAAGATGCCGTTGAGGAAGGGGCGCTTGAGGTGGGTGTAGCGGCGGTAGAACCGACCCATGTAGTCAACGTAGAAGTCGTAGAGGTTGGGGGCCCAGTTGGCAAATAGTCCTCTTATCGAGATAAGAACATGCAAAGGACGGTGAGGAAAAGAGCATACCGGTAGCAAAGCCGGCAAGGCGAATGAAAGGGTGGCTGCTGAGCAAGCTTGCCAGGATTGCAGCGTTGATAGCGCCGTTGACAAGGGTGCCCGGCTGCACTTGCCCGCCTCCGAAGGAGCACCCGGCGGTGAGCTGGGAGAAAACACCGCGGCGATGTGACTGGCGCTCCTCAGAGATCGACGCGCGGGCGCGGGCCTCTTCCATGGCTTCCACAGCCGGGTCGTGGACGTCGGCCATAAAGTTGGGGTCATCAGGCATGCCACCAAAGACGGCAACAACCCTGCCATTTGAATCAACAATGGGACGGGCCTCACTGTACAAAGAAGGTCAGGACAGGAAATAAGAGAGAGAGGGTGACGCACGGGCCAGAGTACGAAACAAGGGTGAATCCTGGGATGGTCGCTGTCGGCCCGAAGAAGTCGGTGAGGGTGTGAGTTGGTGCCCTCCCATTCTCCCTCCCACTGGCCGCATCTTCCTCCGGCGCAACACCGTGATCTGCAAGCCCAATCCAGCCCGTGGCTGCGATGCGAACTTTGCGGATCTTGAAGCTGGTTGTGATAGGAGCAAGGCGTTTGGTGACATGGCGGCGACGGCGGAGGTGGCTACCGAGAAGGACATCGACCTTGTTCTTGCCCGTTCTGCGGTCAGAATGGTGTCTGAGCCCAGTGTGGTGCTTGTCTTGAGAGGGACGTGCAGGTGGTACAGCATCGACAAGGGAAAGGGACTGAAGCCCGGTGTCGAGCTCAGCAAGGCTCTCGTCCTCCTCCTCAGCGCTGAGCTCCACGCTACGAGAGACAGCTGCCGCGATGTCAAAGGTGCGGATGCTTATATCCTCCGAAGGTGAAAATTGGCGGCGAGAACCAGTGGCTCGAAAGGTGAAGGCGTCGGTGTCGTCTGGAATGGGTCAGGACAGGGACAGGGAGGGACAAGGGGAGAGGGCAAAAAAGAGAGGACTGAACACCCTCTTCAAGGAGCCAGCGGCCCCTGTGGGAGGTGACCACTGCGGGTGTCGAGGATGATGGTGGCACGGAAAGAGAAGTGATGACGCTGAATAAGGAAACCAGTTGACGTTACTCACCTTGGACGTCGACAGATTGGTGGGGGGGCATTTGGGAGGGACCAGATGGTGGTGGTAGAGGAGAGAGAGCGTTCAGGAGCCACTCGAGGCACAATGGGGATTTAATAGGAGGTGGAAACAAAGCAATTTGATTTATACCCATTTGATATTCCACCGCTTCCACAACGCCAATGGGGATTTAATAGGAGGTGGAAACAAAGCAATTTGATTTATACCCATTTGATATTCCACCGCTTCCACAACGCAGTTTGGACTTGGGCAATTATTTCTATTACCACGGTCAGTGTCATAATGGAATTCCACCGCTTCCATGGACCAAATTTCATATGTTTTTCTGAATGAAACTCCACCGCTTCCATGGACCAAATTTCATATGTTTTTCTGAATGAAACTCCACCCCTTCCACCGCGACGTGAGAACCTAGCAACATATCTCACGTGGCCGTGCCATCTCGCGTCTTCTGGACACTCTCACCAAGATGCCAAAGAGCACAAGCAGCAGGCCTAAGCCCCCGGCTCGCCGCCGTCCTAAAGTTCGCATGAGCGTTGAGGTTGAGGGTGTCCCAACCCTCATGAATCTCGGTCCGCGACAACTGGCAGAGCTCCAGGACGCTACCAACCGTGCCATGCTTGACCGTATTGCTGGTATGTCAAACCTCACAAATCCCCAACCACAAGATCTGACGAGCACCACGTAGGCCTGTCCAAGGAGAAGCTCAAGGCCCTCAATCGTCTTCGTGACTTGCCTGAAGACGTAATGGAGGAGGGGGAAGACCGCCACACCGACTTCAACTACGAGGACGTTGCAGCGGGGAATATTGAGATCGACATCAGCCATGGTGGAGGAGAGATGGGTGTGTTGCAGGAGGAGCTTGGAGAGCAGCTCAAGGGGAAAAGGTGAGTTTCAGTTATGGTTTTTCCGTATTGTGCGTCTGAGAGGTTGTCTTTTGAGAAAGCACCACGACACCCGAACCAGATGGGACAGAACACAGAGACGGGTCCTTGGGTTCCGGGGTCAGCTCAAGGCCATGACGGATGCGTACGTCAAGTGGGGGGCAACACAGGGAGCGCTTGGGATGGACGGCCCACCTATTATCCCCGACGTTGCGGACGTTGAGATGACTTACAGAGTCAAGGTCATCGATGTGTTTGGTGTGTCAAGATTTTCCATCGCTTCCACAGTTGTTTGGCTAATTTATATTTTGTCCACGTCCAGACGCATACCATGTAAATGTGGAAATGACGGGCGACGATGTATTCATAAGCTCGGGTTTGGTGGCCCACGGGATGATCCCCTCTGCGCCATGGGCACCCAAAGTTGTCATTGCGACTCGTCTGCTGGAGCTATACCGTCTTGCTCGACTACGCTGCCCCACACTCGGAATTCAGGCATGGATGAAGACACTTGCCGATCTTCACGGGGATGCGTTCAAGCCGTATAGCGTGCAGGAGTTTTCGACCTGCTTCGATGTCTACCTTGATATCCTGAAGGTTGTCGATGAGCGTGTGGATAAGGTTCTGGGACGTGATGCGCCAAACTGGCGCCTCAAGAACTGCTGTCCTGCATGCACATATAAGCTGGAGGGGGAGGCAAAGATGATATTCGAGATGCTTATGGCGATGGACGGCAACAACTCACTGAAGAGGGTGCTGACCAAGGAGCGAGGGGTGGACGAAGACGGTGTCCCAAAGCGGGGTGGAACAGAGCGGCCTGATCCGAGGACGGAGGGCTCAGGGGGAAGCTACTTTATGACGAGGTCAAAGGTCGACGAGTGGTCAAAGGAGGTCCTAGCACAGCAGGTCCATGTGCCGGTGAGTGGTTTCTTTGTCACCTCAGGAAAAATGAGGCTGACCTTTTTTCTCTATAGCGAAGTGAGGACCCGGAGGAGGACAACGAATGCCAGGAGCGCTGGAAGAACATGTCAGAGGAGCTCACAGAGCGTATGTGGGGGATCTTCGACGAGACCGGGATCTTTTTGGCGCTGTGTCGCCACGGCTTTGTACTTTTGGTTGCTGACATGGTACGAAGCGGTGAACTGTAAGTGCTGTTGTGCATGGAGCGATTTGGTCCTGATTCATTTTTTTCCGAAAAAGGAGCAAGTACGGGCTTGCAATCACCAACGCACTCCTCGACGCTTTTGGTCCCGATCTGGGCCTTGGGTACGACATCGGGTGTGGGTTTGGAACAACCATCAGAGAGTCTCCTTTGGGTCCCAAGGCCAAGAGGGAAAGGCTCAAGACGTTGGTCGGTGCCTTTCACGGACACGCGCACAACCGAATGTGCCAGCTGAAGTATCTGGTGACCTATGTCCCGGGGCTAGGCTTGGAGGACCTGGAGGGGTGTGAACGCTTCTTCTCCAAGTCCAACGCCCTATCTCGCTCCACGCGGTATGCAAGTATATTCCATCGGCGGCAGGCTATTGCGACCTACCTGGCACATGTGGATACCTTTGAGACATACGGAAATCTGAGTACGTTTTATCTCTCTTTTTGTCTGTAGACTCACTTACTCTCAGGCACTTTCCTTGTCAACAACTACAAGCAGGCTCTTGACCTCATTGACCTTAACGAGTCGCTCCAGTACGCTATGGACCAAGCGGGTATTACTGGCCCAGACGTCTTTGTCGAGCGACTGAAGCAAGAAATGGAATACCTGAAGAATCTGTCCAAAGAGCCGGACGAAGAGACAGACCAGATGGAGTACTATCAGCGGCTGGTTAATTTGGAGGACAGAACGTACGTTGATTGCATTCATGTCGACTCCAAGCACCTAACGATCTGCTTTTCCACCGTTCCACTCCATCACTTCCGCCATTCACTGCAATGCTAAACCCTTCCACCGCATCCACGGCCAACTCTATCACAATAACATAATCCCTTTCCACCGCTTCCACCGGTACAATGAATCTTTGACTGCAAACATGTCCTGTTCCACCGCTTCCACGGGCCCAATAGCCATCGATTCAATCAAGTGTTTGGCGAGAACTCAAAAGCAAACGGGACGACAAAGAGGCACGCGAGGGAGAACTACGACAAGGCGGTGGCGCAGGTTCAGGAGATGGAGGACAAGCTGGAGCCTACGGAGCGATGGACTGGCGACAGCAAAGAATGGCAGGAGGCGGCAGAGCTGGTGTCGACGCGCAGGTATCGGCTTGCTGTCAATAGGTTGGAGGAGCTGGTGGTGAAGCGCCTGTTTGAGCTAACTAAGATGAACATGTCTGGCACAGGTATGTGAGGTTCCAAACACGGTGTACCGTATTGATTTTTTGGGATAGGGTACAAGCTTCGCCGCCATATTGCCAAGGCTCTGCAGACCAGGTCGCGCACAATACGTACGGCCCTTGCCCGGTACAACGATGCAGCAGTCGCACTGGATCCTCCACGACGAGTTCTCAGCTGGAACGATGTTGTTGAGTACACCTTTCTTGCCGACTTTGATATCCTCCGTGATCCTGAAGCAAACGCGGTGATTCGTCCGTGGGCTACTCCGGCAGCGCGGGAGTTGATGGACACCTACTTCAAGATTGAACGTGCAAAAGAGGAAGTCCAGCGGCTGGACATTGAAATCCGCCGCTTTGTAACGTATATGAAGGACGAGAGGGAGTTTTTGGAGGCAAAGGAGAAGGAGGTGGAGGAGACAGAGCCGCACCTGGCATTCTTTGTCCGTCGGTACCGCATGCGCCACGGCCGGTTCGAGAAAATCCACATGGACAGATTCAAGAAGATGGCAGCTGCGTTGGGGACCAGATTTACTGGGACATTGGTTCCTGGTGTTCGGCTGGCAACTCCGGTAATGGCTGCTACAGAGGGTGACAACGACGATATGGACATCATGGAGGAGAACAGATCCACAGATGAATTGGCATGGCTGGGTGACGATGGTGATGACGGATGGGAGACGGAGGACAGCGACTTTGAGGAGGAGGGAGCTGATCAGGAGGCAGAGACCTTGGCCGAGGCTCTAGAGACAGTGCTTGTTCTGGCCACTGACAAGGAGGATGTCCCGGAACAGTGATATTAGCCCTTGGTGTGTTATTTCCCTCTCTACAAATTATAGAGGCGGTGAAATGCTCTGTAAAAATTTTGTGATGTGCCCTATGAGCTCATGGAAGCATAGAACACAATAGGAATGGGGCAGCAGTGCTGAATGCAGGGGACACAAGTCCACTTGGGCTGGTGGAAGCGGTGGAATTGTTTTTGTATCATAAAATTTACTGACCCAGTTCTTTACTGAACCCGTGGAAGCCGTAGAATGCCGGTGGATCACAAACGAAACCAACACAAGTCCACTCGGGGTGGTGGAAGCCGTGGCAGCTATCCGGTCACAAAAAAAAGCTGACTGCTTTTTGGTGGAAGCGATGGCATAATGCGGGCCACAAAAATTACTGACCCCACTTGGTGGAAGCGGTGGCAGCTATCCGGTCACAAAATTTTACTGACAGCCTTTGGTGGAAGCCGTAGAATAAGGCGGGTCACAAATTTTATTGAAAGCATACGGTGGAAGCCGTGGCATAAGCTGAATCACAAAATTTTACTGACCCTGCTAAGGTACCTAATGCACCTCCAATTTTGGGTGGAAGCGGTGGAATGGTAAGCATTTTCGCGCTGACCCCTTAGTTGGTGGAAGCGGTGGAGCGGTAGAACCGTGGCTAACCGGGCCTGTTCCATGGAGTGAAAAGCGCCCTCTAGTTAGTGGCTGCAAGCTTACCATCTGTAACCACTAACTAGAGGTGATATGTGGGATTATCAGGTGCTGGAAGCAGTGTGACCCGGCAGTACCGAGTCCTTTCGGGGACTCAAGAATGCTGTTAGGCGATCACGGGCCGATCATTGGGAGCTGTCAGAGTTACAAGTAGCCGATGTACCATATATAAGCCACATGTAGATACACGAATCACCATCTTTTTAACCCATCATCTCTCTCTCTCTTCCTCTCGAGTCAAGCTCGAGCAGGAATTGCGAGACTCGTATACTCCCCGTCTTGCCTCTGCAAAGCAGAGGCTGAGACAACTCGCGCCCGAGCGCGATTGATCCGCGCTGTCGCGCGCACGTGATTGTTCCTCTTCCTTCTTTCCCGGGTCCTTGTACCACTCACTACGCTCTCTCTACGCTCAGCGTAGAGTGGAGTGATCTTACCCTACGTCCTACCGGGATATGAGGCTGCGAAGGGGTATCCACACCAGTGTCTGACTCGCCGGGCTGCGTCGGCCACGACGAACTCGCATACGTTCTAGTTAATAGAAGTATTTGTGTCCCTCGTTTTGCGCCTAGCTGCGGAGCGAGGTCACAAGCAGAGGGTTTCCACGAATGCGAGCCTTAGGTTCCCTATAAAGATTTCTCAATTTCCAAATCAACTGTGCGATCATCTGAATTTACCTCTGTCCTGACTTCACATTGCACCTGCGACAGCCTTCTCTTGCGGGGTCAAGCTTCGTGCGGAAAAACTTGCCAACTACAGGATTACACCCCGGCTTCTCGTGCACACAGCCTGAGCTGTGCTCATCATCGGAGTGCGCTTCCTGAATGCAGGCCATACTGCACTGGCTTCCGAAGCTCAAGTCTGCCTGCTGTCTTGAAACGAACATCACACAGCTGGAAAGGAATGGTAAGTTGGGACGAAAAAATCAAAATCGTGCTTTGAATTTCGCGCCGTGCGTAAGCAATTGGCCAAGACTGCCAGGGTGTCGCCTCTCCATCTTTGTCTTCTGGGCCAGTGTTCCATACATGAAGTGGTCGTACATATCACAGAGGAGTTTGATGTTCTCAGCGACCTTGATGCGCGACGTGACAAAGGCCGAGTTCTTGACAGTGTGGGCACCGGCGTATCTGGAGGCGTTCAACAAATCAACCGTCCACGCGGCCTTCAAAGTCACAGGGATCGTACCTTTCAATCCAAATTTCATCACCAAAGAGCAGATGAAGCCGAGCCTGGCAACATCGACTGGTGGAGAGTTCCCGTTGCCACAGCCCAGCCCTTTCTGTGCGATCACGAATGCGGTGTGCCTCCATCCAGCGACCCGTTTTGACCTGCCACCATCGAACATCACCTCATCGTCAACATTGCCACAGACACCATCGCGTCGACGTAGTTGGGACGAAATAGAGAACATCAACCCTGTGCTATGGTCACCATCCAAAAAGATGCGGACATTGTATGCGCACCTTGGTAACACCTCCACCGGCTCCCTCCTTCTCAGTTCCCCAAAAATCAAATCCTACGATACATCGATCCACGCACCCGTTATCCAGCACGTACCGCGCGCGGTTGAGACCCCGAACTGGACGCTTTCAAGCCCTGACACAGCTGGTATGGCCTATAAAACTCGGGGTCAACTTGAGGCAGAGAATGACGAGCTTCAGAGACAGCTCAAGCTGGTGCACCTGAATGTTACAGTTCGAGACAACATCCTCGAGGAGACCAACGCAACGATGGTCCTCCAGAATGTAGGCCTGAAAAAGATGAAGGAGGTGTTGCACCAGCAGGAAGAGAAGGCGGTGACTGACCGTGCACAACTTTTCAAGGGCAGGGCCCAGTGTTTATCCAACGGCGAGTTTGCAGACCAGGTGAGGGAAATCAACTCGGCCAAGAGGGTGAAGGAGGCGGGTTGGAGAAAGAGTGGGCGCGGATGAGAGAGAGGCGCGCTGCAGAGGCGGAGGCGTGGTCGAAGACTTGCTCGACATTGCTGACAGCAAAGACCAAAAAGAAAGACCTGCCACCCAAGCCCAAGCTGGGCAAGAAACCACAGCTCCCCGTTGAGGAGAACGTCGAGGAGGACTACGAGGATGACGTGGAGGAAGAGGTGATGGACGAGACTGACATGTGACAGGGCTGAATCACCGAACGGAATTTGTGACATCTTGGGTCTCCGATTCATTTTTTGATTTTCATTACATTCTCACATCTTAACTGCATGTATTCCACAGCCATCAAAGCAGTGATTCACCGAAGGGTACTATACTGTATATGGTCTAAATGTACAACAAGATATACTATAAGATGTCAGGCATCCTCAGCATTTTGCTCAATCAAAATGACGCCGTCCCCTTGCCCGACGTCCTTGCAATCATCGAGGCCATCGAGATGAGCTGCATGACCTGCAGGGGACCGACGAAGCTTGCACATGCGGCAGTAGACACAACCGGTCTTGATCATTGCCCAAACGTCGAGGGCAACACCAAACCTAGAATTCCATTCCAGGAAAGCCATTCCAACGGGCGCTTCAAGAAACTCCTCTGTGTGCGGAAGTTTGTAACCATTGGGAAAAGTTCTTCCCTTGATCCTGGGGACGTCCACGAAAGGGTCTCCTGCATGGCACTGTATTAATAGGGAAATCCATAGAACTTGGTGGAGCAACTCACTGGCTTCAAGATGAGGGTGAGATGAGCACACCCTTTTTTGATGTGGTGGTTGTATCCCTACCGCAAAAAGACGCACTTGCAACAGCCCCAGAAGGTGGAATTGACGATAAGCCATACAAAATCAGATTCCGGCACCCCGATGGTCGAGTTGAGCTCTCTGATAACACAGCTGATGGCGGTGTTGATGAAATCAAGATTATTCATAACCCGTGGTACGCAGAGGGGGTTGAAGTTCATATCGTACGGCAAGAGGACGTGAGGGGTGGTGGGAGAGGACAATGGGTGTGCCTCAAAGTTGTCTGCACATTGTGTTCAGCACCGCAAGAATTCAAAGCAAGAACATACTGACAGAAGTATAAACCGCCACAGGTGTTCCCATACAAAGCTTTCATAAGAGGGGCATCTAATAAACAGTGTCAGATATGAGGGAAGGATTACAAGATTGAAGCAACATACCTGAGTACGCCCGAGCATCAGCAACTCTGGAATTATATATGGGACGGATCTGGCCAGGAACAATGGGGTTGGGCTCGTCGTCGGGTAGTGCAAGTCTGGGATGGACACCTGTCGATGTCGTAGCTTTCTCCACAGGTATCTTCATCGGAAAGATCTTCATGGGCGAAGGTGAAGAAGTGAAGTTAGATGACAAAGACGAAGATGGTGTAGAGAAGGGGTCAGGACCAGAGCTCGAAGATCCAGATGGCGAGGAAGACGATCCAGAAGGGGAAGAAGACAAGCCAGATGAGGAGCCGTCCAATGGGAGAAGGAGGCTGAGATGCTCCGGGATCTTGGGAGGCGTCAAAGGGGTGACACCCATTTGGACGTCGTCTTCATCCTCATCTTGACCAACTTTAGATATGAAAGAGATATGCAAGAACAACAAACCTTCGTTGCCCCCGGATGCTTGGAAATGAAGTATTTCCTTGCTTGTCGTGAGGAAGGTTGTTTTTTTGAGAGGCGGAATAATAACTTCGAAGAAACTGATAAGACAAAAATAAACGGAAGAGAACATGGCAATGCACCAACAAATTGACAAATGTGCGTGAAGCAACGAAAACAATCTACCATAGCACCTTGGTATCTCATATTGAGGCACAGGCTCATGGCGCTCGAATGATTGGCGAATTCATGAGGGCAAGAAGGAGGATGAAATTGGGAAGACAGTATGCTCTTGAAGCTGCAAGCAGCTACAGGCTTAGCAGTGTCGCCATACACTCGAAGAGGCCTTCCATGAAATGAGTTATGGAGATACAGAGAGACACCAAACACTGAGATAAAACATACCTTTCCCACTCGGCCCAACCCTTTTTGCTGTGATCCCAGGTGAGCATTACGCCGGCATCGTTAAAGCAATAGAGAATCTGGAGTTGCACTTGTCGAGAGAGGCCGAAGAGTGTCCTTGGGGGTGACAAAAAGCATAACGAGCGGAGACATCTTTAGGCATAGCGAGAGGGACTTGACAAACTTGAGAACAAACAGATCGTTGTGCTTTTATACGGCTGGCTTTCATTAAAGCTTCACCGGACTTGGTCGGAAAAAAAAAGAAGTTGCCAGCTTGATACCTAATGGCTGCCATATTGGCCGACAAATGATTTTTTCGACACTTGAGACGAGGGAGAAGGCGGGTGGGAACACAACGAATGACGACATGACATAGCTTAGAAGCAAGAAATTAGAGAGGAAACACCACATCTCCACAAGGGATGTAACACATAACAGACACGAACTTCAAGAACTCAGACTCCAGACTGGGAGCTGCATCTGGAAAGGTCTAGCCAAAGGTAATGGCACACATGTGCAAACAACGGTCCGGCGGGTGGGTGCACTGACATCTCCTGTCGCTCACAAGTCGCTCATTAGCTTGGTTCGCTGATTCCTGATGCCAAGGCTAAAGACCAATGCACGATGTTCTCACGATCGGGTGCTGTATTACCTTGCTTGTCAAGGTCTCTCCACCCAGTATAAATAGTAGGACATGTCTTGTACTCGAGGATCGAATAAAATCCCCCTTTAAAGCGAAACTCTACCGCTGCCCCCGCAACCGCTCAAGTCTACTAGTCGAATACGTGACTCGCCTATTAGAAACTCATTGTGTTAAAGTACATCCGTAATACGGCATTACGACTGTGCTCTTTGTTTTCTTTAGCTGCAAATTGGCTTTGCTGCTGAACCTACGCTCCCGAAACCGAACCTCCGTATCCGTACTCCATCCGCGCTTGTGTTATATACCAAGCCGACGGAGGGGAGACGGAGCCGGAGTCCGAAGGATCGGCCCAGTGAAAGACTGGAGACGTCGGAGATATATGTGAACACCACAGAGGAGCTGGGCGCACAACTACCTGGTTGACCCGAGACAAGGAGGACAGGAGTATGGTTCAGTTCGGAGACCGGAAGCGGAACGACTCAGTTACTTGCGAAGGGAATGCGAAGCAACATTAATAATCAAACTGACGAATACAAAGATAGACTACGGTATTTATACTGGGAAGGTTATTATGTATGCGAAAAGGCCGACCACGGCGGCGGGGTCTTCAAAGAGATGTTCAGAGATATCGGAGTGGAGCTTGTCGAAGTCGGCAATTACCGAAGCTCGGAGAACAACCTCCTTGAGGAAAGTGGCTCGGAGTGACACAGAGAGTTGATCTTGGGTGAAAATCGGGCGGAAATTTTGCGGATTCACCCGAGCGTAGTAGACGTCCCATCGTCTAGTCAAAGCGTCGGGTTTACCTCCGAGTTTACCCGGCCGAAACCGGATTACCATATTGAAATGGCAGAGGTATTCGGACCATCGGACTTGGCGACGCGTAAGAACTTTTGTCGTCGCAAAGTACTCCAGGTTTTTGTGGTCCGCGACAACGTCGACAGGAAGAGTAGAGCCCTCGAGATAGTGACGCCAAGTTCCGAAAGCGTCAAAGATAGCAAGGAGTTCCTTGTCGTGCGTGTCGTAGTTGAGTTCCGCAGGACCAAGGGTCCGGGACCGGAACACAACGGGGTGAATGTCACCGTCGTCGCCTTCGATAGAGAGAATGGCGGCGGTGGCGTAATCGGAAGCATCTGTTTCGACAGTAATCTGCCGACCCGGAACCCAATGGTGAAGTACCGGGGCTTCCGTGAACGCCCGCTTGAGAGTGTCGAAGGCTTCCTGGCATTTGTCGGACCAGGCCCACCGGACATTGGACCGGGTGAGGCGGGTCAGAGGAATGCAGATGCCTAGGTAGTTGAAGATGAACCGGCGATAGAAATTGGCGAAGCCGAGGAAGGACTGAACGTCCCGAACCTTCCGAGGCGTCGGCTAGTCCATGATCGCGGAGATCTTGTCCGGAGCCATGCGGAAACCGTCGGGCGAAAGAATGTAGCCGAGGTATTCACAGGTGGTGAGGCTAAATGTGACCCCGCCCCGTAGATAGACTGAGGCGGGCTCTCAAATACTTCTAAATCCGATAGAACGTATGGAGTCCGTCGTTTGTCGACGCAGCCTGGCGGGTCTGGTGTCACGACGTCCGAGGTGCTTGAGGTCTGAGTCCTGAGCGATGGACGATCCAACTCCGCGCCTAGCGCAGAGGGGAGAAAGAAGCGTATAGGACTTTCGGCAACCGAAAGCCCTCACCAAGGAGTTTGGGAAAGAAAGAGAAAGGAACGAGCACGTGCTCCACGTGCTCTGCCTTGATCCGAGTTCGGAGCCGCGCTATCGCGCAGTGCGGACTACCTTTGCCTGGCAAAGGTGGGACGCAATCGAAAGTCTCTTGATTCCTCCTCGGGCCTGGCTGGCTCCAGAGGAGGGAAGAGATAGTTGTTGGTAAAAAAGATGATATTGATCTACAACTACGCGGCTTATATACAGTACTCGGCTAGGTTCGAACTCCGATAAATCCGTCCGTCTCGTCCGTGATAGCTTCCGACCAGCATTCTTGAGCCTCCTGTGCCGGCGTGCGCTGCCCGGTCACAAAGCCCCCCCTCTAGAACGCTGGTCAAAATGTGCCCTAGTCGTTCATGGAGAAAACTTCGAGACCGTCGTAAGCCAGCGGGTAAGCCTCCCGCGCCTGGCGCAGAAGGTACTCAGCTTCCGCTGCAGTGCCCGGCTCGTCCGCGCTTGCCTGCTTCTGGTGTGAACGTACGCGCACTGTCCCTTTCCATGTCGATTTTGTGTGCGCGGTGATATTTGGGGCGTGCGAGCGGATGAGGCGGGCGCGGTTGACGAACCATGCTTCGTTCCCCGGCGTCCATTGCCCCACAGACCAGACGCTACGGTCGACTTGGTCCAAAGGCGGCCACAACTGGGGGACACCGTTATTCGCGCTCCCTGTCGCGACGCCCAGAAGCGCATTCACCTCGTCCGTTGACAATGCGTAAGCGATGCTGTGTGTGGCGGAGTCGTACTCGACTAGGCCCCCCTCCGGGTCCGCGGCACGCCACAGATCGTCCACCAGCCACCGCGGGCCCCATTCGAGAGCGATCCGCCACAAGAAACCCCCGGCCATCAACGCGCCTCGCGCATGAGGCCGAGAAAGCACCGCGGTGACATTCGCGACGTACTGGAGGAGCGCCGTTTGTGAGAAGAATGTCTCCCGCGCGGCGTGTGGCAGGCATGGTAGCGCTGGGAACCATGGCTGCCGTCCCGTGGATGGGTGCCACTGCGTCGGCGCCGGTGACCACACCTTGTAGGCGCACCCCAGTGCGAATGCTTTGGCCGCGGCTTCCCGTACGTTGCGCACCGCCTCTTCCATCATCCAACGGTCGACTCGCAGCGCCGTACGCGGCTCCCAAGAGATTCGAGTGCCGGGGTCGGGCGACCTCGATGGTGGCGCGATGACACTCGCGTTGCCTGAGAAGGGTGTCGTATCGAAGACATTGTTACCATTGTGCTGCAGGGCCTGCCTTATCCAGGCTGCACACGCCATCCTGGCGCCGTCGACCAGAGCGCGCCTTGGTGCGTCTCCCTGCCCCAGCCGAGCCATCAGCGACGAGTCCTCTGGCGCGCTCATAATGCGCATCTCCAGTGGCAGTCCCAAGCGCGATATGAGCGGGTCTACGTGGTGGGATGGCATTCCCGGCGCCATACTGAGTCTGTCTAGCAGCAGGCGTGGGCCTGCCGCCTGCCAGACGGTAGTTGGCAGACTCGCGCCGGGCGTCGGCGTCGGGCGAACTGCATTGCGCAACCGCGCGGCGATGCTACCTGGCAGTGCCTCGCTGTCGTTGTCCAACGGGCTGCCGTTGTGAGGCACGCCGTCGGGGGATGACAGCACCTGCAAAAGGCCGTCCATTTCACCTCCGACTTGGCGAAGCAACACCTCCAGTAGCTGGTGCGCCGACGTGGCGGATAGATTCTCGACCAGGAGTCGCCTTGCCTCCTCCGACTCCAAAGCGTGGATATCGAACTCTGTGGCTACGTCCTTCGCCGGCGTTTGTGCACTTTGCCCCTCCTCCACGGGAGGCTGCTCAGTTTGAGGCGGCGCTTGCACAATTTCGATCGTGGGTGGCGACGGCGAAGGAGTTCGCGGCCGGGAGGGCCATGAGCCCGATTGGCTGCTGCTCCACGCCCTCTCGCGCTCGCCGGAACGCGAGCGCGTACGTGGCCGTGACGGCAATGCGGACGTGTACGGGCGAAAGCGGCCTGGCCAGCCGTTGTCCCGCTTGTACTCGCCGCTGACGCTGTGCGAGCGCTCTGTCCGCCCCCTGCGGCGGTCGTGTCGGCTATGGTTGCCCATGCTCTGCGGCGGTGGCGTGCGTTCCCGGTTCTCCCTCACCACCAACACCCGCCTCGCGGATGGGGTGATTGGGGAACCGTGCGCTGATTCGCGACGAAGGGGTCGTTGCTCTGACTCCGTCGCCTGCCTAGCAGACGGGGAGCGCGGCGCCTCGACTTCCATTGGGTTGGTGTCGATGAGGTCAGCACGACTCAACGCGTCCTCCTCCTCGTCCCCTAGCGACACCGAGTCTTCGTCGACGTCCATGGGGTCGCTCTTGGCCGTCGTTGGCTCCGTCGGCATCAGCGCTGGCCATTCGCTCGGGTCGTCGGCCACCGAAGGTGGCAGCCGCGGCCTCTCCACGGACTTTACGTCAGGAAGGGCGGGCGCCGGTGCCATGTACCGCGAGAGGTCGTCTTCATTGTCGTCGTTGTCCTCCCAAGGAACACCCTCGTGAACGATTGCTACTTCTCCCGCCTCCGTGCTTTCGGACGTGTCCACCTTCCAATCTTCCGCGAGCCGTTTAGCTTCTGTCGCCGAGATGCTGATGCGTTGCCCCTCGCCGTCGACGAGTTTGTACCACTTCTTCTTCGCCTTTTTCCCGACGCCCGATTGCGCTTCTCTGCCCGCGTTGGCGCAGCCCGCCGACCGCTTTGCTTTGCGGTTCGCTACAACCGCCGACTGCGCGCTCGCTTGACGCTCCTCAAAGTCGAAGGCGCCTATGCCCACGGGGGAGTAAACCATGATGGATCCCGTGGGTGGCGGGCGATAACGCCAACGGTATTGCACCGGGACGCCGTGCGCGACATAGCGTCGTACCGTGCCTTCGTTGAGTTCCGTGAGATCTAGAACTACACCCCGCTTCGGTCCCGTCAAAATCTTGGCCTCATGGATCTTTTCGACGAAAGACGTAGGCCATGATCTTTGCTCCCACTCACGGGAATTGAGCAGGGTAGCTGCCACGAAGCCGTATAGCTCCAGCACCGATCGTCGCATCACCCATACCGCGGCGTTGAATTCCGGCCGAGTACTGAATAGCGCCGTTAGCCCCGCGAGGTTTGCCTGTACCGGCCGCCAAGCGTCGAGACCTGGGTATGCGTTGCAGACTAATGCCGCCCACGACCATGCCTCTTCGCTCGCCATGCGGATCCGCGTGGCGTCCGCGCTGAGACATCGGTACGGGGCTGCGTTGGTCGTCTCCATCGCCACATTCCAGGCGAACACCCAATCGCGGTGGCCGTTCGTGAAGAACTGACCGTCGGCGCGGGGCATATACGCACGATGCGGTGCTGTCGCACGGTTGAAGTCCGCCCGAACCGTCCATTCCCAGTCGGTGAGCATACCATTCCATTTGCAGGCTGCCGTGCGCCCCGCTAGGAATGGTGGTGCGCTCGGAAGCGGAGCGTCATCGTTCAGGGTGACGAGCATGTGGTCCCCTGCAACGCGAAAGCAGGGTTCAAGTAGGGCGCCCGCGGGCGTCCGGAGAGTACGCAGGAACGAGTCCATGGCGTGGCCTTCACTGTGGGGCGCACGCTGCGTCGAATTTCCTCTGTCCACAAAGGAATCCAACTACGCGCCGCCCGGAGTTTGCGGGTTGTAGCCGCCGTATGAGTCCACGTCCCGTGTCGACACGGGGGTGGATGGTGGTGAGATGAAAACGAGAATGAGGATTACATAATGCGGCGTGGCAGCTGTCACCACACGCTCCCACGCCCGGACCCCGGCGTGCCGTGCCGCTCGACACGGTCACGCGTCAAAGGTTATGCGCCCGCCTGTATTCGCGCAGCACAAGCCCCGCGTTCCGCAGATTGCGGGTATCGTGCCACTCATCGTACAGCGGGTTATAGCCTCGCCAGCGGACCAAAAACATCCACTTCCCCTTTTTCTTGTCGAAGTGGTGGCCCACTATTTTCTCGACTTTGTACTCCTCGCGCGCGGGCTTTGTCAGCCGCGTCTCGGGCAAAATCGAGCGCTCCCCGAATTCCGTGGGAGAGACTTTGTATGGGCGCAGGTGCTCCACATTGAAGACCGGTAGGCCGGGGTATCGGTCCGACATTTTTAGTCTGTAGACTTTGTTGCTCACTCGCTCTTGAACTGGAAAGGGGCCTATCGCCCTTTGCACCAACTTCGCGTATTCGCCCCCAGACTCCTGCCATTCCAGCGAATGGGGGTTCAAAAGTACGTAGTCGTCCTTTTCCAAGTTCAACTCCTTCCTGCCCTTGTTGTACTGCGTCGCTTGCTTATCCTGAGCGCGCACCATTGCCAGCCCCGCTGCGTCTTGGTAGCTCTGCATTTCGACCAGGAAATCTGTCGCCTGAGTGTGGGGCATCCTTGTCGCCCCTCGAGACTCAGGGTGCAAGAAATCCAACGGGCTTTTGGGTAAATACCCCAGAAGTGCCCGAAAGGGCTCAAACGTCGTCGTTCCGGACGGAGATGAGTTGTAAGAGAATTCGAGTAGCATGATGAACTTTGCCCACTCGTCCTTGTCTTTTGAGCAATACGCGCGCAACATGACCTCGACAGTTTTGTTCACTATCTCCGTCTGCCCATCCGTTTGTGGATGACGCGCAGATGACAGAGCCATCCGAGTTTTCATGTATTCCGCGACCGCTGCCCAAAACTCCCCTGCCCAACGACCGTCGCGGTCCACGACTATGTTGTCTGGGCAGCCGAACCGGCAGACGACGTATTTTACGAAAAGGTACGCAGACCCTTCCGCTGTGAGCCCCGTCGTCGTTGGAATAAAAAGACCATACTTCGTCAGCCGGTCGATAATGACCAGAATGGCATTGAAGCCGTCAGACATGGGTAGCCCGGTTATCAGGTCCAACGAGACGGATTCGAACGGGCGCCTTGGAATGGGATTCGGCCGTAGCTTGCCCCAGCGGCTGAATACGGCTTGTTTAATTTTCTGGCAGATGTTGCACGTTGCACAGTATGCGATAATGTCCTTGTGCATCCTCGGCCAGAAAAATTTCCCGCTCAAAATTTGCCACAGCTTCTCGGCTCCGGTGTCAGCGTCAGCCCTAGGTCAGCTCAGCGAGACGGTGATCGGCAATCCCAGCCGGGACTTCACGTTGGTCGATAACCCGGGTGCTCCGATATAACGACAAGCCAGATACTCGTACCCGCAATCGGTGGGTAGAGGAGTCGGGTTGTTGGTTTTATTCGAGGGAGTATTCAGTGGGCCTTTATAGCGATAGGGACCGCCGCAGTACCACACTCGAAGGAGCGGAGGGGAGGAGATATTTGGGAAGAAGGAGGAAGGGCGGATTGTTGAGAAGGACGCTTCGTTGTTGCCAAGCCAAAGTAGCACTGGTATTAGACGAGGTAGAATCTACCGTACATGTAGATTCTACTGAGTATTTATACGTTTCTACCATGTTCGATCAGGCCCAGGGGGAGTCCCTATCTCCTACAGATAGGGTGAGTTATGCATATAGAGTTGGAGAGGAGTTGTGGATCTCCAGGGCGATCGGGGGAGTTGGAAAGGAGTTCCTGTCCCCCTGTATGCCGTCTGAGATCCGTCTGTCGGGGTTCCACGATAACCCGGGCGTCATAGTCGGGATAACCCGGACGTTCCATGATAGCCCGGGTGGCGCAGTGGATAATCTGGTCCTAGGAATGAGGAGTTTCGGGGCTTCGTGATAACCCGGACGGCATAATGGATGGCGAGGAGAAAAGGAAAAAAGGGTAGCATGAGGTGGATCATGACATCACCCCCCCTCTTCAAGGTCGATGTCCTCAGCGACTTGGTTGTAGTGCAGTAATCGTTACCGCCAATAACCCGTACCGATTTATCGCGTTGAGTAGGATGGCGTAATGTTGATTTCGTCATCGTCCATTTTGATTCCGTTTTTGATCGCCGCTCCGTGGGTGCCATCAAAGTCTAATCGTCCCAGCCGCGGATCTAATCCGCATTTGGGCACGAACAAGCTTAACTTGAATCAACTCCCCTGAGCTGCGGCTTCCGCGCGCCCCTGTTCAATTCAATCGCGTCTTGAATAACCCGGGGTGCCGGGATGTCGTTGCAAATCTCTCTTTCCTTCTTTCCCCCATGTCGCAACCTCCCCGCAAAACCTCTGTGCCTCCCTGCTTTGTGCTTCCAACGCCGGCGCCTCAGTACACGCCAACCTGGCGACTAGATCTACGTCTTGTTGATTTCGATTCGGATTTCGCGCTCCCTGGGGACGCTGGGCGACCAGTGTCGCACCCGCCGAATCTCAACGTCCACAGCGTTTTAGCGGGCCAAGAGCCCACCTATGCTGAATCGGATCGTCTCCCGTTTCTTCGCGAGGACCGGTGGAGCATCTCCAATCCGCGTCTTACTCGCGCTATTTTCTCGGCCCCTCTTGCGCCGGTCTGGAATACTGGGGTCGTTCGTTCGGGAGTTGCACAAGCTCCTCCGCCCCCCAGGTATAACCCGGACCTGGTCCGCTGGGCCCTGGGTCGCGAGCCTTTCTCGCGTCATCGCATGGAGCCGCCCCGCCACCACTACGTCGGTCGTCGCCAACGCCCTTGGCGCCAGCTCGTAAGCGGTTTCGACGCCGACTCGTCCATACCCTTCGCGGATGGGGCCCACGAATTCTGTCTGGGTCACCTCGCCCTGCGGTGGTACGTGCTTCAAGTCCTCGGGCCACGATATGCCCCTGTTCGCGTCTTCTGGGCGCGCCGTCCGGGCGGGAACAACAACATTTTCCGCCAGTTTGTGCCGGGGAATCCCCCCAACCCGCCCGTGCGGGATTTATCCCAAGAGTTGATAAACGAGGTCGACCTTCTGACCGCTGCCATGGAAATGTTCGAGAGGAATCCGGCGGCCGAAGCGGAGACCCTGATCCTTCGCCTGGTGAGTATCCTTGTCCTTCTAAACTGCAACGGGCTTTTAACCCGTCTCCTCAGTTGTTCTTTGAGCGTTATCTGTGCTGGTTGTCGCAAATTGGCGCTAGCGTTCGATTCTCCCATTACTACTTGGACGTCCTCGACCGCGCGATGCGCGTCGCTTACGCTGACTCTTCCGAGGCCGAGCGTCAAAACGAGTTGACTCGTCTTCGCAGCGAGCTCCTGATGCGGGACGACGTCCCGTATGTCATTTCCAACTTGAACCAACCGATAACCCGCGTCCGGACGATCCGGGCGAACTGGGTGGATCCTCGTCGCGACGATCATGGGCAGTTGTCGGAACAGCCCCACATCTTCGAGAGCGTTGGGATGGCCGAACTCTTCGATTGTTCGTTCTCTCTATTTCTCCCAGCGTTAATAACCCGGTTTGCTGACCTCGTCGCTAGTCCTCGCCCATGTTGGTGGAAACGGCCCTGGCGAACGGGTCCCTGGGGGGGAAGAGCCCCCTGATTACTCTCTCACATCTTCGATCCTGGACGGCGACGAGCTCGACTCGCTTGTGTTGGAGCAAGGGGAGGATCCGCGCAATGTCATGGGGGCCACGGTTCCACGTTCCCCCACCCCGGCTTCTTCGCCTGCCCCAAGCGAGCCACTCGCTGTTGCAGGCGAGGGAATGGTTGTTGACGGGGACGAAGATATCATTTCGCTCCCACCCGCGAGTCCCCCTCCATCTTCGTTCAAGATCAAAATCCCGTTGAGAAAGCGGTACCGCGCTCGAGTGGATTCCGAAGAGGATGAAGAAGACGTTCGCCCCAATGCGCGGCAGAGTCGGTCTCCGGTGGGCAGGGCGTCGCCGCCGCACACCTCCAACGCGGGTTTTCGGGGAAATTCCCGCCCTCGTCGGTCGCCCATCGCTTCGTCCTCCCGTCGGTATCCCCGTCGTTCTCCGCCTCCGGAGGTCCCGATCTCCTCCTCGCAAGCGGATGCGACTTCGGGGACGGGGGTACGTGTAACACTCACATATGCCATGCTTACATATATTCAGTTTCTATTCACGATCCTCAAGGCACTCGGCCTTTGTATTACTGTATTTACTCGAGATCAGTAGCTTAGTCACAACTGTACTATTACTGATCTCGATCACGGAATGATGATCATCTTTTACTATCCAAAAACCTCCACACCTAAGGGCTCGTAGAACGCGTCTGAGGGTACGGAGGATAAGGAGGTAAGTAAGACTACGCCCTAAAGTACTAACTACCTCTATTCTTCACCCCCGAGTCTCGCCAGCCTCTTGGCTTCCAGAGGCAGGTAGAACGTCTTGACTGCGTGGCTTCCTGCAGCTACAAGACGTTCGTGGGACTCATATAGGCTATTTCGTAGTCAATCCGGTGGATCCCGCAACAAGATTATTACGGAATCTTACATTGGTGGACGCATTGGGAATCCACGGAACGCGGATTTGGCTACAACGTGCCTCTGAAGAATTTTCTTCCCTCAAAACAATCAGTTGTCTATTCGGCAAACATCTTCCTTTCGAGGTACGCCGTCCCTGGCGTACTTTGCAGTCACCACGCAACAAGCCGGGTCCTCGAAGAAAGGGGAGGAGAAGGAAAGATCTCTCAGGGAGACTCGAGGAGTCGGAGGTTTGAGCAGTCGAGCATCGTCAACTTCCCCAGATAAACCAGGTTCAGTACCTCTACCCGCCGGGCAACCTCGCCGAGGAACGGTTACAAGGGGCAGAGGGACTTTCCCATCGAGGGGAACGCCAGCTGTTTTACAACGTTACGGTCAGAAACGTGCTCAATCTGAATCGAAGGTTGCTTCCATTACGTCTGGGCCGGTAAAACCTAAAGCACAGAGCGTTGGGAGTAAAAGTTTGGGAAAGTCGTTGCCTGCTTCGAAGCTAATCGAACGAAGTTCCCCGTCCACTGAGACAGCAACCAACTCAATACAAGTAGGAGGGGAGATCCAGAGGGGCTTGAAATCCCCGTTGTTTGACTCCCTGCTATCTTCCGTATCGACGAGACGAGCGAGCACGGCTTCTCTGTCGCCTCCCATCATCGAAAGCGACGCTGAAAATAGTCAGAGAGCGTCGGATATGGAAGGTGATCAGACTGCGACTGAAGCGGAGTTTGCTCGCCAGATGCCGGGCGGTATGTTCGTGTCGAGCATGGAGAGGCTCGCGATGGAGTTTAAAGACTCCCAATCTGAGAACAGGTATTCGGTGGAATCCGACGTCATCTGGCTATCGGAGTACATCCTGAATCAGCAGGACCTTATAGACAGAGGTCGGAGAGATGAAAGGGGCACAAACAGATTCTCCCTAACTCCCGCATTGATGTCCAGGGTCGACCGCATCATAGCCGAGATGCAGATTTTCCTCGAGAGAGCGGCCGGATTATTACAGCGTGGATCGTGCTTTCGAATGGATCCCGGAGATGCCTGCCTTCCCATATTACGTTCAGCCACAGAGCTATCGCAGTTACATGCGTGTTGGACGTTACTAATGAAAAGGGTCAAAATCAGCTTGAGGTTTTTCGAGAAGTATCAGAAAGAGTACTCCTCGGGCAAAGCTATAAACTCACCATCCTCCACCAATCCGGAGATTTACGACGCTCTGAGCAATATCGGTTCTCCAGATCTGCAATTGCGGTACTTATATTCCGAGGTACCAAGACATTCAGTGGATCTGTCAGTCGAGCAGAAGGCGACGTTAGGAGGAACGGAGCCGTCCTGGGACCGGGTTTGGCGCCCGCCCGCGGACTTGACTTCCGCGTTTCCACCAAGGGATGTGGAAGAGCGGCCTTTGGCACTGTCCTACAGCACAGACGGGACGCGCGTTCTCAGTATTGAGAAAGAAGGTCGGAGTGTGACGATCGACGACTCTAAGGTTACCAAGAGGTCGTCAGCGGCGTACAAGGGGAAAGACAAGGAACGCACCGTCTGGGATCCGAGTTACGACCTAACTGGTAACGACTTGAGCCAGACAATGCAAGATGAGCCGAGTCGTGAAGATCCAGCGTCGAAATCGGCGTTGAATATCACCGGCTATAGCTCGACGGATCCTAACGCGTCCGTGCTTTTCCATAACCCGGGTATTCCTTTCAAGTCCGGCGAGGAAAGCATCTTTGTGGAAAAAAGGGATACTTCAGTACCAAAATCCCGCAGTCTGCACTCACCTAAAGGAGAACCTCCAGAACCTTTCAAGACAGGGGCGAATCGAACGCCTCAGACGTACGGCATATTCGGACGGGTGGTAGAACCCTCCGAGGTCGGGAGGATGACGGGGGAAGACTCCTTTGGGGCGTTTTCGAGCGCTCCGCAGGCTCGCTCCACTATCTTCAACTTCGACACCTTGCCTGCGAAAGATAAACCCTCGCTCTTCGGGCCGGGTGGAGTTCCTAAGGACGTAGGAGCGCAAGCCCCCACAACGATCTTCTCCGCCACTGTGACGGAGACAGGCCCTGCGACGGCCATACCCCCGCCACTCACGACGCACTCCACTGCTTCGTGGGCTCCGTCGCGACGACAACTACCGGGGACGTGGCAAACACAATCCGGAGCTATGCCTTCTGGTAGTTTCCCGGGGGGAAACGTCGACTCGGGTAACGTCGGAAGCGGATTTCAGCCCCCTGCGGGTTCAGGAGTAGACTTCGGCGGCGGTAGCGGCAGGACACCACCACTCAGTGGAGGGGGAAGCAGCCCTCCTCACGGCGGAAACGGTGGAGGAGGAAACAGCCCTCCTCACGGCGGAAACGGTGGAGGAGGAAGTAGCCCCTCTCACGGTAATTCGAGTGGTTCATTCAGAGGCGGGAACGGCCCGCCTGGAGGTGGTAACGGTCCTCCTGGAGGTGGTGGATATCCTGGTCCGCCTGGAGGAGGAAACGGGCCGCCAGGTCCCTCAGGCCCACAAGGACCTGCAGGTCAAAGAGGACCTCAAGGCTTCATGGGCCCAGCCGGACCGCCTGGTCCTCCGGGAGGCAATCCTGGAGGAGGAGGGGGCGGCAACGGAGGAGGCGGTGGAGGCGCAAATCAGCCCCCGGCTCCCTACGGGACCATGGTTCCGACCATAAAGGCCGAACTCAAGCCGGAGCAACTGCCCTCTTGGGACGGAAATCATGACACGGCTATCGATTACTTCTGGAAAGTTCAACAATTTGCAGCCATGGAAGGCTGGATACCAGAAGCAATGGGTTATTGGTTGTGGACCCGACTCAAAGAAGACTCACCGGTTTACTATTGGTTCATGACGCTAGGCTTCGACGACCAGAGAATCATGCGCTCGCACTACGTGCTCTTCCTGAGAGGTCTGAAGGAAGGATACTTGGGTCGTCTGTGGCAGCTAAACATGAACACCATGTTTGCGCGACAGAGGTTCCGACAAGAAGGGCACTCAAAAGAGACGCCTGCGGATTTCGTGCTGAGACGACTGATGCCGGCTCGTATGCTCGCTTCGACGGACGGAGGCGGCCCATTGGAGGTGAAGCTCATAATGCAGAACGCGCCCATTCCTTGGGGTCCGATTATCGTGTTGGAAATGATCCAAAGCACTGCTCAGCTGTTCGCAAAAGTTACAGAGCACAAGGAAGCTCTAGTGCACGCAGCCGGATCATACGGCTCGAACACCATCACGACCGATAACTTGAGTAGGGTTTTGCGCGAAATGGGTTTTGAATCTCGTAAACCGAAAACGTATGAGAAGAGAGCTCACGTCGTCGGGGCCGATGAGGACAGGTTTGTACCGGAAAGCTCAAGTGCTGACGAATCTTCGTCGCTAGTCTCTCCTGGAACAGAGGAGAAAATGGGCTCAATGTCTGTAGAGGAGGACATAGTGATCAAAGAAGCTTACCAGGTGCTGAAAACCCGTCAAAGGCCCCCGCCGAAAGGCGGTTACCCGTTCTCAAGGAACGACCACGTAGCTACCAAAATGGGACGACTCCCCCCCTCGCCTTGCAAGGTCTGCGGTAGTAAAAACCATTGGGACAGAGAGTGTCCTGACTGGGCGGTATATAAGAAAGGAATCAACCGATCTGCGAACTCGACCGAAGCCTCAGCCCAAGGGAAAGAGGCAGAAGGCATTTACAGAGGGGCTTACCACATTTTGCTCAATCAGAGGCTCGCAGGGGAGAACGTGGATTTCGGACGGTTCGACAAATCGGATTTTAGGTCGGCAGAGATCTCGCCGTCGCTTCTTGTAAAGGAAGCGAAGGTGAGCTTTCGTAAGCCCGCAGAAGGACGCTCATCCCCGAGACCCTCGATTGAAGAAGTCGAGGACGAGGAGGAACTAGCGGCTCGCCTGAAACCTAAGGCGGAATCCCACCTGTTGGAGGACATTTCATCGGACACGGACATATTCGATCAGGACACCGCGACGCGAGGAAACTCTACCTCGGAGAATAAAGAGAGCCTTCGAACCGAAAGCGCCCCGGATAACCAAGGGAGTGAAGGTCAACATGGCTTAGGCTTCCTGCCCCCTCCACCATTAGGGGACGAACCCATCCGCTTGGTAAAAAAACGACGTAGGCCGGACGGCCATTCTTCAATAGGAATCTCCGTCTTGTCGGTCCTGGGGTGGGTGCATAGCATGAAAAACGACACCATCGATTTGCGACTAGATTCCTGCGCGGATATCAGCCTGATTTCCAAGGAGTATTACGATTCGATGAAGGACAAACCGAAGCTTCGGAAGGGCTTGCGTATGAACTTGAGCGAACTTACTACCAAGGACTCACAGATCCAGGGTTACGTTAAGACACCCATTCTGGTGGAAACGGAGGAAGGCGAGATCTTGGAAATGGAAGTGGAAGCCTACGTCGTGGAAGGGATGACCGTCCCCATTCTACTGGGCGAGGATTTCCAACTCAGCTATGAACTGATCGTCGCCAGGAACGTGGAGCGAGGGACGAGAATTCATTTGCAAGGGGGGGCATACACGGTAAAGGCCATCGGGGTGGATCGAACCCCGGACTGGAAGATGGGTCAGGCAGAGACCGCGGCAGTGTCGAAGTTCGCGAAGGCTAAGGAGCACAAGCGAAACAAGGCACGGCGCTCTAGGCAGAAACGAAAATGGGGAGAAGACGCACGTACAGTCCGAGCCTCGCGCGACTACAAGATCGGCCCCGGGGTCTGCACGCGCATCGAGATCGAAGGACAGATGGGAGAAGACCGCGAATGGGTCGTGGAGCGTAACCTGTTGGCGGACGCGAACGATTCGTTCTTCGCCTCTCCGAATGTCATAGTATCCTCGCAGAATCCATTCATCCCTATAGCAAATACGTCGAATCGCCCACGATACATTCGCAGGGGGGAAGCGATAGGCACAATCTCAAACCCGCAAGAATTTTTCGATTCCCCTACGACCTATGAGGACTTGGAAAGGATGGAACGATCCACGCAAGCGCTGCAGAAAATAATCGACGCACGCATGGAGGCAGACGAGCACAACGAAAAGACTCCCGATGCAAACGAAAGCGTGAGCGAACCATCGGCCTCGTATTCGGAAACAGACGGCCTAGAGGACAACTCGGAAAGACATAAACACCCCAAACGGACCTTTGTGAGGACAGCGGATGGCACAGGTGTACCGCCGCGCAAGCGAAGTCGGGAAGCTGCCAAGTCCGCCGCTCATGTAAGGACTTTCGAGGGGTCGGGGATGCCAAAGGAGCCGACGCAAGAACCGGTCGTTAGCAAGGAACTTCCACACGTCGCGCACAAGGAAGAGGACGAGTGCGCGTACTGTAATCCACTTCGAGCCAAGACGTGGCAGGCGGATCAAAATCAATCCACAGCCACGAGCTCCGATCGACTTGAAGAAGACGCCGAAGCAATTGAATCGGAGCAATACGGTCCGAAGACCGCAGCCATGCCAGATCCAATCGACTACTCCTCAGCACAGCTCAAAGAACTCATAGACGTGGGATCTTTACCCGACGAGTTGAAGGATCGAGCTTGGGCTATGCTGGAGAAACGCGTCAAAGCGTTCGGCTTCGATGGAAGATTGGGACACCACCCTGCGAAAGCCTTCATCCGAACGCGCGAGGACCAAATACCCATCGCCGTCCCGATGTATGGAAGCTCGCCGGCAAAACGAGCTGTAATGGACGAACAGATGGACAAGTGGTATTCCCAGGGAGTTATTGAACCTTCAAAAAGTCCTTGGAGCGCACCCGTCGTCATCGCCTACCGGAATGGAAAACCGAGATTCTGTGTGGATTATCGTAAACTAAATTCCGTCACCGTGGCGGACGAGTTCCCGATACCACGGCAATCCGAGATCCTACAAGCTCTTTCTGGTTCCCAAGTCATGTCCTCCTTGGACGCTCTCTCCGGCTTCACTCAGATGGAGATAAATCCTGATGACGTAGAGAAGACAGCGTTTCGAACGCATAGAGGTCTCTGGCAGTTTCTAAGAATGCCTTTCGGATTGAAGAACGGGCCAGCTATCTTTCAACGAGTTATGCAAGGAATCTTGTCACCCTACTTGTGGCTTTTCTGCCTCGTATATATAGATGACATTGTTATATATTCGAAGTCCTACGAAGAACACCTGGGCCACTTGGACACCGTGCTGGGAGCTATCGAAGACGCCGGGATCACCCTGTCCCCCACCAAATGCCATCTATTTTACTCTTCAATTCTTCTGTTGGGCCATAAGGTTTCGCGATTAGGACTGTCTACACATCTAGAGAAGGTGCGGGCCATCATGGAGCTCGCGCGCCCAACCAAGGTTTCGGAACTACAAACGTACCTTGGAATGATTGTCTATTTTTCGCTTTTTATCCCTTACTACGCGGACATCAGCGCTCCTTTATTCGAATTGCTCAAGAAGGATAAGCACTGGGAATGGGGAGTCGACCAGGAATACGCGTTTCAAGCCACAAAAGACGCGTTGCGTCAGGCCCCCTTGCTAGGCCACGCAATGGAAGGACTGCCTTATAGACTGTACACGGATGCCTCGAACACCGCGGCCGGTTGCGCACTACAACAAATCCAGCCGATCAAGGTTAAGGATTTGAAGGGGACTCGTGCTTACAACAGGCTGAGAAAAGCCTTCGACGCGGGTCTGCCGCCCCCTAAGTTGACGGTGAGGTTGAGCGCCAAGACAGACGATAGTCCTGCCGATGACCAATGGGGAGAAAGCTTCGAGGAATCCACAGTGCACGTGGAGAGAGTTATCGGCTACTATTCCCGTACGTTCAAGGGTGCTGAGCAGAGGTATTCAACGACGGAGCGAGAAGCTCTGGCTGCTAAAGACGGTTTAGTCAAATTTCAGCCTTTCATAGAAGGAGAAAAGATACTCCTCGTCACCGATCACTCAGCTCTGCAATGGGCCAGGACGTATGAAAACTCCAATCGCCGATTAGCAGCTTGGGGAAGCGTGTTTTCAGCCTATGCCCCCGGACTAGAGATAATTCACAGGGCGGGACGCGTACATTCTAACGTCGACCCGCTGTCGAGGATCCCTCGGATGCCCCCTGAACACTTTTCCCCTTCCAGAGACTCAGAAACGGAGGGCAGCTTATTCACGGACACCGCTTTAGCGGAGGCACAGGAGCAAGCGTTGAAATATGCTCCTGCCCGCAGAGCTGCGAATGTGGCCTGGAGCCTGAAACAGTCCATGGGGCTAGATAAGAGCGCGTTTGCTACGACTCGCAGTCAAGGCAAGGCCGGGGACTCCACTCCGGCGTTGGAAAGCGAGATGCAGAGACCACAGGTAGAACCCGAGGTGGGCGAGTCGCCAGGCAATGAGACGATTTGGGATGAGGGAGAAAACGAGGACGATTTCGAGAAGGACCCGTCGGATGCTTATTGGGGGGCGACCAATCCTCCCCCAAATATCCATGTCGCCATGTCGGACCTGTACCGGAAGAGATTCCTAGCGGGCTACAAGACGGACCCGAGTTTCTGCCAGAAATGCTCAGATCCCAGCTACGACCTCAACGCCTGGTCCCCAGGTCGCCGGTTCTTCAAAGATTTGGACGGCCTTCTGTTTTTCCGTGACGAAGATTACCAGCCGCGACTATGCGTCCCGGAGAGCATGAGGAACGAAATCCTTACTGAAGCTCACGAAGGAGTGACCGAGTCGGCACATTCCGGACCCGAGAAGCTATGGTCCAAGTTGAGCCAGAAGTATTATTGGAAAAGGATGAAAGCCGACATACTCCGGTTCTGCTACTCTTGCGATGTGTGCCAGAAAACGAAGTTCAGGAATTTCAATCGTTACGGATTCCTCATACCAAACCCGATCCCGACTCAGCCCTTCGAGTCCATTTCCATGGATTTCATCGTAAATCTGCCTTGGTCAGGGGAATTCAACGCCATATACGTCGTTGTGTGCAGGTTAACTAAATATGCTCGTTTCATACCTTGCACCACGGGACTGGATTCAGAAGGATTCACCGAGTTGTTCGTGAAGAACGTCATCTGTAGATTTGGCATACCGGACAGCATCATCACGGATCGCGATCCGCGGTGGACTTCAGACTTTTGGAATGCCGTGGCCAAATTCTTGAAGACTAAGATGTCCTTGTCATCAGCGCATCACCCCCAACACGACGGACAGACCGAAATCGTGAACAAGTTAATAGCCACGATGCTGCGGGCCTACGTGTTCGACGACAAGTCTTCTTGGGCCAGCTGGTTACACCTCATCGAATTTGCGTACAACTCGAGTATTCACGCGTCGACTGGCGCGGCTCCTAACTTCCTGCTATACGGCTTCGAACCACGGTCCCCGTTGGACCTTCTGGTGCGGAAGAGAATCCACGAAGGCAAATCGTATTCACTGCATCCCGAAGCGGATTCTTTTCTACAAGCGCTCGCCATGCACCGGGAGAGCGCGCGGCGATCTATTGCGGCCGCTCAGGACCAACAAGCGCGCTACTTCAACAAAGGTCGCCGAGATATCCCTGCGTTCAAGGCTGGGGATAGAGTGCTAGTCAATCCGCACACCCTGGAGTGGGCAGAATCGTCGCCGGAAGGAGGGGGCCAAAAGTTTGTCCAACAATGGATTGGGCCTTTCGAGATTATGCAGAAGGTGAACCCCAAAGTGTACCGTTTGCGCATGAGCAACAAGTACCCGGGGCATCCGGTCTTCAGTTACGAACACCTGAAGAGGTATGTCGAGTCCCCGAAAGACTTGGGAAAAAGGACAATCCTGCCAGAAACCCGAGACAAGATCCCAGAGCAGCCGGAGTACGAGGTGGAGCTGATTGTCGGCCACAAAAGGTACCGCAAGGGCCGCATCCAAAAGTATCTCGTCCGCTGGAAGGGATACGGACCGCAGTTTGACGAGTGGAAAACGGAGCGCGAGCTCCGTAACTCCCCTCGACTGCTAGCGGAATACAAGAAAAAACACAACCTCTGAAAAATGGGGGGGTACTATACCCGGAGCGAAAGCTTCACTAGACGTTTCATTTGCTTCGTGATTTCTTCTTTTCATTGTAGTGTACATATATTTCAGAGGTCGGGCTGTGAAAGACGCAGGTCAACGGGAGCAATCCCGGTTATCAGCGCTTACCGGTCCCGGCCTTATCTCGATCAACATCTCTTTGTCTCTTGTCTCTCACTCTCATCTTACCTCTTCACTACGTCCCGTTGTACTCGTATTCCCCCCGAACTCTGTCAACAACTCTCCTCGGACCCTAGGGACCAGAACTGGCCGTGGCTTCCTGGCTCGGTTCTGCGCCCTGGTCTTTCTTTTCTACGTGGCTTCCTGTAGAAAAGAAATGAGATTCTTCTTCCGCAGCTCAGGGCTTACCATCCCCCACTCCAAAATGACCACGCTATCCGGCGTCACCTGGGTTACCCTCAACTCAGACTTCGCTCTACTTCCAGTCCAAGCCATCGATTTCATGGATAAAACCGATTACCACGGAGTGAAGGCCAAGGTCACTAGTCTGGGCTACTTCGCCACTATCGAGTGGTCGAAGCAGCCCAATTGGTTCAAGGTAGAGGAATGGTGGCGCGGATGGATCCCCGTTCTCGGAAACGATACGCGAGCGCCCGCGGCTTGGTTCCTGCGCGATGACGCCGAGTCGCACTTGTTGTTTCGTAACGATTATCAAAACTACGTTATCCCGGGAGATAAAAGAGACCTATTCGCCCGAGGAGTGAGCGATATCTACGAGTGCGTAGCCGCCGTCGTGGATCATCCGAAATTCCCTCCGGGCACTCCTTTCCCGACGTCCTGCGACCTGGGACTTCTCAACCGAGCGTACGACAAAGTGGAAGACGGCGTCGTAGCGGTGAATAAGATCAAGCGATCGATGCGCGACGCGTTGGGATTTCTCAACTGGTGGACGGAGGCCGTCGTGAACTGGGACCTCTACCTCGAACCCGTAACGCTGGAACGCATCACGGGTTACGATCTCAGCCAGTACAGCAAGAGAGGGGTCTTAGTAAATTTGGCTCGGGACTGCTCGGCAATTAATCTGGGGTTGTGGATCTCACACGATCTCCCCGTCTTCTACCCCTGGACTCCCAGGGAAGAGACGAGCTTGCGGTTCGCGCGCGCACATCCGAAGCTCCTTAGCGCTTACCAGGAAATTCGCCAAATCAGCGGCGGCACGAACGTGCAAGAACACGAACTCGGGCTCTCCTCGAACGAGAGTTATCTTCTCATGGAAGGATATAACGAGTTCTTCGACTATGTTGAGGACGGCTACAAGGACTCAGTCGGGTTGCCCACAGCGATACACGTCAAGGCGAAGACATCCATCATTGACTTTCGCGGATGGAGGGCTCGCGCCGTGGTGGACAATGACTGGAAGTTGTACTACCTGCGCCGTCTCCACTACAACGTCGTCGGAGACGCCCGCTCGCCGGAGTGTCAGCTCATATTTTATCGCTACCTCCCCAAGACGAGCGAAGACAATGTCGCCCGCTTCACTAACGTCGAGGAGGCGTCGTTCATGGACCAGTCGGCGAGCGACGATGAACAAGACGCTGTCAGCCTCGGGGATTACGATGACGGCGACCTGGGACTGCTGGACGCGCCTGAGGACATCAGAGAGTTGTATGGCCCCTCGTGCGCTCCCAGGCCTGGACAGGTATTCGACCCTGCTCTGGGAACCGAAACCGCGGCTCCCTTGGTCGGATGGGACAGATTGATCAAATACGGACACATCTTGGACGCCTTCCTCCCTCGCGCATCTTCAGCCCCAGAGTTCTCACGCGCCACCTCGCACGTAAACAACGTCATCCGCTGCATGAAGCAAAGCCAGCAGTATGTCGACACGGCCTTGGCTGCGCGTAATCTCCAAAAGTCGCCCCCTCGAGCTCCAAAAGCGGAAATCCAGACTCAAACTCCCGCTGGGCCTTCGTTGATGGCTCGCATGGGGGACGCTCAGGTCTCAGCTCCCGCGCTGCTGGCGCGGCTATCCGATAGGCGTGGTTCAGGGCGAGTTTCCCAGACTCAAGGGCAGAGACGCGGTCGCTCTCCGGTTCAGGCTCGAAGCGCGAGTTCAGCTTCCAGAGTGCCTTACTACCAACGGCGTTCGGCCTCCCCTAACCATCGAGCTCGCTCGTCCGCCACGCCTTCCTCGAGCCGAAGGGATTCTAGAGATTCGTCTTTCGCTTCGCGCCTCCCTAAGGGAGCCTTCGTTAGAAGGGATTCGCCGATAGGTTTACCGCGCCTCTTGGCTCCTTCGTCTGCCCAAAAAGCAGAATTGGGGAAATGGCTGGATTCACCCATGCTCAGTCAGCTAAGCTACGAACCCGCCAAAGTCGATCTCCCGGACTTCTGTCAATGGAACCCACGATTCGTGAGCCGCTCGGTTCTGGTGGTCAAAGAGGTGGACGCGCGCGTACACCTGCGTGTCTGGGCTTCCGGGGGGAATGTGAAGGAAATCACACACCTCCTCAACAGAGCTATCCTCAAATGTGTGCCGTTTCGCCTAGCCTTCTTCGCCTCAGAACAGCGCGATTTCCGGAAAGCCAGAGAAGACCAAGGAGAACGAACCCTCGGCGGCAGCATGTATGCCACTGGCCACGTCGAGCCGCCGCTGAACTACAGCTCCGGAGACGCCGCTCTAGCTCTCGAGTGGCAGACTCGGGCCTTAGCCATACTCGTTCGGCCCCATGCGCGTGCCTTTGTGTCTTCGGGTGGAGCCCCCGCCTGGTTAGCGCGGACTATTCGCCCCGAACTCATAGCTGACTTCATGAACGGGCCCTCTATTCAATCTACCACGCTCCAACGCGGCTGGAACGACGCAGCGGATAAGGAATCCTGGGACATTCTATCGGACATGGTCACCGTCGGAGAAGTCGAAGTTCTCTTGGGTTTCACTAAAGACGAGCACGGCGTCGATCGCTGGTTGTTTCCCCGCACCGAATGGTTGTGGGACTGGTCCGATCATTATCACGGCGAAATCTCGGTTGGCGTCGAGCGCATGCTAAGCCTCCTCTACGAATCGACGATGGACGGGAACCCTAAACCTCGCACGCGTTCGCAATGGAAGGAGTATCTCCGCCACAACAACCGCGATGCTCTCGCTCCCACGTCTCCGAAAATCAAGAAGGAAGATTTTCGCAAGGAGGAGGAAGAACGCATGTCGCACGTCTTCCTGGACGAATGGAAGAAGATCGAGGTCCGAAACATGATCCTCCCTGGAGAAGTTCGTTGAGCACCTTGAGGCTGGGGGGGCTCTGTAACACTCACATATGCCATGCTTACATATATTCAGTTTCTATTCACGATCCTCAAGGCACTCGGCCTTTGTATTACTGTATTTACTCGAGATCAGTAGCTTAGTCACAACTGTACTATTACTGATCTCGATCACGGAATGATGATCATCTTTTACTATCCAAAAACCTCCACACCTAAGGGCTCGTAGAACGCGTCTGAGGGTACGGAGGATAAGGAGGTAAGTAAGACTACGCCCTAAAGTACTAACTACCTCTATTCTTCACCCCCGAGTCTCGCCAGCCTCTTGGCTTCCAGAGGCAGGTAGAACGTCTTGACTGCGTGGCTTCCTGCAGCTACAAGACGTTCGTGGGACTCATATAGGCTATTTCGTAGTCAATCCGGTGGATCCCGCAACAAGATTATTACGGAATCTTACAGTACGTCCCGCCTATTTGTCAACCACCCGATTCCCGAGGCGCCCCGTCTAACCCGGGCTTCTTCATCACCGCTCTCAGCTGAAGACGCGCTCTTCATACGCGACAAGCCCTTCCGCCCCATTCTCGGTACGCTCATTTGGGGCAGCAGCGGCAGTTGGATAGACCTCGCATACTCTTGCTGCGCGCTTGGGCACGTTCAATCCAACCCCGGTCCCGAACACTGGGAGCTTCTTGTCGGAGTGCTCCGTTACATCAAAGGAACTCTTGACTACGGCATTCGATACACACCCTCCGCGGACGTCAACATCGCCGGTGCTGGTCTCAAACCCGAAGGCTTTGTAGACGCGGATTGGGCCGGCTGCGTTGACACGCGCCGCTCAACTTCGGGTTACGTCTTCTTCATGGGAGGCACCCCGGTGTGCTGGTCCTCAAAACGCCAGGCTGTCGTGGCCCTGTCTTCCACGGAGGCCGAGTACATTGCGTTGGCGCGGGGAACTCAGCAGGCCATGTGGATGAAAAACTGGCTTGCTGGCGTGTTTCTTCCCCAGGAACTTCCGTTCGGGCTTCGCGGCGACAACTTGGGCTCCATCAGCTTGACGGAGACAACCAAGGAACATGGTCTTTCGAAGCACATCGACACACGATGGCACTTCATTCGGGAGCGCGTCCACGACGGTGAAATACTCAAAGTTTCAGGAACAGTTTCGGTTGAGTCGAAATTGCACCTGATACGGAACATTTTGGGTGGCCAAATACCATTCCCGAAATTTCTAGTTTCAGTAACCCTTCCAGTGCCCCAGATATGCCACATTTCTGTTACAATTTTAGCCCTGCTTATACTGCTACCAATACAAGATACATCTTCAGGGACCCTGAATTTTGCTTTTTTCCGGAGTGTGAGGATGTATTTACTCACTGTAAATCTCTACAAAAGTGTCCAGGCGCCGCCCGAAGGGCAATTATCGCAGAATATGCCCGCTATCTTTAGTAGTGGGTTTTTGCAGTGGTCTCAAACGGGGTCTCATAACCGTAAAAAAGGACATGACGTACCATTTGATCTGTGATGTCATCTCCTCGTCATTCTTGTTCCCTTGCGTGTTTCAGCTGAAATTCGTTTCTACGCTTGTTTGAAATTCTCTTTTTTTTTTGTTTTTTTTTTTTTTTTTTTTTTTTTTTTTTTTTTTTTTTTTGGAGGAGCGTTTATCTCGAATAGCGCTATCGACTAGAGGAGGGAGTTGGGTCGTTCAGCCTCTCCCACCAGCTCCCACCCCATCCCTTCTGTTGTGATATTGGCAGCTCGGCCTTCGGGCGGCTGACTGATGATGATGACTAAAGCTGACTGATTAGATTAGTAACCCAACCAACAGTAGATACATGTAGAATATTCTAGTTAAACCTTCCAGTAGTATATAAGCCTGTAGTAGTTTACTGCTTGAGCATCTGATTGCTCTAAAGCAAGCCTCTTCATCCACAGTGCTATTGCAATCTTACTTCCTAACATCTTATCTCGCTCTCCGCATCACTCTTAATTCAACACAATCAGATCTCGGTCCGTCGTCACCGATCACCCGACGCTTGGTCGCATCCATCCGACCATCTTGGCCAGCGCTAGCAGCCACAGATGCAGGGAGAGCATTCCCCATCCCGACATCAGGACATTGCTGTCCAAACCATTGAAACTTCCTTTCCGACATATCCTTCCCATGTCGCGAATCCCGGAATTTTCACTGCAGCTCCCACGATGCCGCATTTCAACAAATCGTGGAAAAACACCAAGTGCAGTCGATGCAAGGGCATTGGACACATAGCCCGCGTCTGCCCATCACATGGCCGCATGCCCGTTGTTGGTCACACCACTGGCAGCATCTAGGTGCAACCCATTTCTCGAACCACCGATTCAGCACGGGGACACGGTTAGGATGATCCAGTCTGTCGCCGTTAGCCGGGGACAATCGAAAGACATGATGAAGAAGACGAAGATTTTTGATGCAGTGATTTAGCGTGTCGGGGCAGTAGGAATTTACGGTGCAACGCTTCGGCTGGTTCACAGATTCTGGCATTGTCAACATGGGGCAATCCTGGGCATAGATACAAGGTGATAGGTAAAGCCTCGCTGAGGGAGAGTGTTGTGATATTGGCAGCTCGGCCTTCGGGCGGCTGACTGATGATGATGACTAAAGCTGACTGATTAGATTAGTAACCCAACCAACAGTAGATACATGTAAAATATTCTAGTTAAACCTTCCAGTAGTATATAAGCCTGTAGTAGTTTACTGCTTGAGCATCTGATTGCTCTAAAGCAAGCCTCTTCATCCACAGTGCTATTGCAATCTTACTTCCTAACATCTTATCTCGCTCTCCGCATCACTCTTAATTCAACACCTTCCAACAGATCCGCAGGCGATCTATCGGAGCTTTCGGGCCGACATAGTCGGTCATCTTACACGCTCGCTAGTGTGAGGTCTCGGACTTAAAACCAGACCAGGTGAAAGAAAATTATTACCCTCTCGAGGAAATGCTTCTTCGCATACGCGCCTATAGCACGTTATGTGGGACTCCAGATCCTCTGCAACCTCGGGCTTCCCGGCAGTCGAAAGTCAACCACCGGTCCACCGTCATCATCCGCAGATTATCCGACACCCACTAAAACCCCGACTTTCTTTGGGCAATCTCTAGCCAAGGTGTGTTCATCCTTCAGTGTTGATTTCCAAGTATCCTTGACCAGTGAGGTCTTGAGAGCGTTTCTCTCATACTTAAACTTGTCCGTCATTACGCAATCAATTGCCAGCCTGTTGTTGTCATGACCGCTGAGGCAGAACCCTTCTCTTGGATTACTCGTTCGTTTCTTATCCGCCAGATGAGGTGTGCCGATTCGGTGATCAAGATCTTGTGTAGGCGCGTTGTTCCGGGGTCCCCACATTTCAATACACCGCCGGCCATTATCTGGCCCATCGTGGGTCGCAAATCTTTGCCTGTTTTCAACCGCCACATCTCCGATGCAAGATCTCATATTTCTTTCTGGCCTGCCTCGCTACACTGAGTCGGTATGTGTTCCATTGACTCGTGTACTCCACATTTCGCACAATTCCCCCTCTGTGTGCAACTCGGGATGTTATCCCAGAACTGGCCGACCTTATAGGCACCGTGAAGTAGCATCCATAAGAAGAAGCGGATGCTACGGGATATATCTTTATCCTTGGTTGACCGCCAGAACTTCTTTGCAGAGGGAGTCTCTCCATTCACGCTCGCTGCCGCGGCTTTTGCTATTCCCATGTTGGTTCGTGTTGCATTTCTGTCCAGGAGTTCACGGTAGGAGGCTTTCTCCATTCTCAACTTACGTATAATCTTATACGCCTTGGCTTGGGTCATAGCTTTCAGCTTCGCGCCTGGGACAATCAGCGAGGCGAAGGCTTCTGTGTCGATGCTGTCTTCGACCGGCTTGAGGCTTCCTCCACCGGCTAGCTTGTCAGCTGCTTCGTTTCCGGTAGTGTTGTGCTGGCCCTGGCTTCAAGCCAGAAACCAGACGGACCAAGCCATGGTTTCGTCAAGCCAGGCCAAGCCACCCCATAGGTATGAGCTGGCTTTGGCTTCTGGCTTCAGATCTTCCAAGCCAAGCCAGGCCCGGCAAGCCATGGCTTCGGTTAGCCTCGGTCAGCAGTCGCTGTTCCGCTAACCAGCACATATTACTCGTTGAAATTATGGTGAATGGTCCTCTGCCATCCCCCTCACCAAGATATCAACAATTCTCGATAAACTTGGGGCGAAATTGGGTGCTTTCTGCGACCAATTGTCCAAATCGGGATGTCCATTTCGAGACGGGGGATGTTGAAACAGTGTGTATTCACCCGAAAATCAAATTCTGTGAGCTCTTTTCACATCGGCACAGTACATAGTGACTCACAAACCACCCATGATTGGCCAGAAATCTCTGTTACTGGCACCGAAAACCTTCGCACGAAGCCATGGCTCAAGCCAGTGGTTTCGGCTTGGCTTGGCTTGACCTGGCTTTGGCCCTGGCTTCAGTTTCTCCAAGCCTGAGCCAGACAAAGCCAAGCCCAAGCCATGGTTTCCGGGCCAAGCCAAGCCAGCACAACACTAGTTCAACTTTCCGGCCACGCCGGAGTGGCCTTTTACCCAAGCAAACTTTGTCGGAGCTTTCCTTTCACGGAGTTTA